>LD355334.1:0-17844 GCA_001465055.1 Ptychodera flava | reverse complement strand
ATTCTGACCCTATAGTATGAACACATGTCCAGCATTAAGTGTGTTGTGCAAAGCCGCTTTGTGCTGTAATAGGGTATAAACATAGTCTATTTTAACTTTTGTGGTCTTTACTGAGACCAAAAACACAAGAAATACGATATTCGACTAGGCATGCCGTGTAAACATCCTCTTCATTACATGTTATAAACAAATAATAAAGATATCGAGCTGAACTATTTCGTATTCTTTGGTTTTTGGAAAAGAGATGCAAATTGAATGTGCTGTTAAATTTATTTTTGAACTCTAGGCATTATTGTTTTTCATGAATTTTGCTGCATTCATCATTAGAGTTGACGTTCAATTGTAGACCACTCACGATTTAGCAGAAATTAGAAGAATGCAGGCAGTGTAAATTACTTGCTTTATAACATTACTTGTTTAAAGCTCCCTGAGCAAAATCTTTTGGCTGTTTTTTCAGAAATTTTGTTTTGTGATTTCCACTTCACTTTCTGCATTGAATCCCTAAACTGCCATTTAATGCCAAGTATTTAGCATATCAACATAGCCTATATGAGTAAAATCTCCATTGTTATTGTTGAAAATTGTATTCAAGTCCGGATTAGAATTCATTTGTAAACAATAAACAATGATCACTACACACATACAAGCTGTATTGATAAAAAAGATACTCGAAATTTCAGCATGATAAAGGATTGGGGTCAGACACGGTAGTTGATATACAGAAGCAGAGTACTGAAAAAAGTGCCACAAGTTATTTGTACAGCTTATGTCCCTTTAATAACAAGCTCTATGAAACCTTAGTTCCCTGAATATTAGGTTTACATATACAATATTAGGTCAACATGGTCAAATGTAAAAATACCACTATTTTTCTGTTATGCTTACGATGGCTTGTCGTATCCCTATCACTTGTATTCCGAAAACACCGTAATATTGACTAAAAGGAAGTATTTTAACCTGTATAGGCAACCCATAAAAAACTGACCGTTTGTTGTCATATCATCAGAAAATCAACCATGCCGCTGTAATTATGTGGTCGCCAGATTGATACTTTTCACGGCCCAGATCACAAACAAATACTTTAGATCGAAACTATGAAATGAGAAAGCAATCTTTGATGAAGAACTCAAAATAGTTATGAAAATCGAGCCATCATAAATATCCGACCAAGATGGCTTCTGTCAAGCCTCGTTTCCAAGTATTGAATTTTGCATTTTGCATTTTGAATTTTGCATTTTGCATTTTGCATTTTGAATTTTGCATTTTGCATTTTGCATTTTGAATTTTGCATTTTGCATTTTGCATTTTGAATTTTGCATTTTGAATTTTGCATTTTGCATTGGAAGAACTCTCTCGGCCATCGTATTTATGCCACAGTACTGTGCCTTTGTGCAAAGTTTGAATGGAATAGCCCATGTTCCGAACCGCGCGAGACATTCCGAGATATCGCGAGAATATGTGGTTCGCAGTGGACGTGTTCTCGCAACACAGGACAAACTGTGTAAAACAGGACAAGTCGCTAATTACGTTAAATACCGCATAAAATATATGAAGTTGCAATCTTTGCTCAGTTCTGCACTTTTTCTAGTTCCATACAAAGTTTGACTTGTATTACTAAGCTGGAAACCTGTTTCTACGGGCATGTATTAAAGTCTCGCGAGATCTCGCAATCAGCGGAACATCGTCTATTCGCCAATTCACGTCAGAGGTAATAGCTCCCCTATTGACTTTCATTGTAAATTTTAATGATGTGCATCTGAATACAATTACAGTACGTCATTCTGCTTACTTTGATTCAAGTAAGTCAAGTTTTATTAGAATACTTACTTCACCCAAACAAAAACAAAACACAACAAAATGACCACCAATTGCCAATGTGTGTTGGTGTCACAGAATAAATCAAATGCATTTACACTAGTACTTTACTGTCTTTATGTTAACTTTTAATCAACATCAGTCGAGGCATGTGTTAATTATACCCATTGGCACAAAGTGACCGCTTGGTGGCCATGTCAGACTTGATATCACAATAAATCAACATACAATAAATGTTATAGTGTGTGGTCCTTTTATCAAGTTTGAGACACATCGGTACAGTCATGCCTGAGAAACGGTTCGGGACCGACGGATTGACAGTGACGGTAACGGACGGACGGAATGTCCGATCCCTGACTTCGTCCTGATGCCAATTTCGCTGAATTCGGTCCCGCCTTACAGAGTTATGGCTATGGAAGGACAAACATTATAAAACAGAAGTGACCGACAGGCTGCCTTTGTGAATTGTATTGCGGGATAAGTTGATGTGTATCTGGCGTCAAGATACTAAGTTTGCTGGAAATTGATCAACTCATGTAAGAATACTGCCTCAAAAACCGAACAAAAATTGAAGCAAAATAGCCAACAATTATCCATATGTGACAGTGCCATAAAAGAAATTAAAATGCATTTAGGCCATAGTGTACTTTATTTGTGCCAACTTTGAATAAAATCAATCAGGATGGGCATAATTTGTAACTCTTCGCAAACCTGGCAGCCTGATTGCCATATTGGATCAGACGACAAAATCCATGACTGTCATAGTGTTGTCGTTATACCAAATTTTAGACAAATCTGTTCTAACTTGCCCAAGAAACAGCTCAACACGGGCGGACGCATGTACGCACGCACGAAACTCAATCCACAAGTCCCCGTTCTAAACTTCGTTGAGCGAGAACTAATAAGTGTCATCTAAAAATGAACCTTTTGGTCAAACTTTCATTATACCTCCTAGGATCCAACTGAGTTATTCTAATGCGTATATAATGGTTGGAAGACCATTTAATTAAACATTTTAATTGCCTTGACAATGTGTTCAATAAAACTTTGACTCGACAATCAAAACGTACCCATTCCTTGCAATTTCTCAGTTTCCATTATTTGCACCAAAACTATCCGGACGAAAAAAAGTTCAATGGATTTTTAAAAAGTTCAACGGATCTTTAACCAAATATTTGGCATTTTTTCCCGAACAAATCGTTATACATACCAATTGTCGGTATCAATGACATTCAATAAATAATGGCCAATAGGGTAGCTGTGGCATTATATTAGGCTAAGGCTAAAATACTATGATAGTTATTTTGTCTTAATAACACGGTATCACATGCCTTACATAAAATCTTATGTGATTGCTTTGTGAACTAAATGGATATGGGCAAGTATTATTAATGTAATTAGATCAGTTGGAGTACAATCAGTCGAAGAATAACTCAGCACTGAAACGAACCCTGAAACGTTTATCAAGATAAATATCGGAAATGCATGGCGAAATAAAATGCATAATTGTGCTAAAGTAAATTGTACTTGTCGCAGGTAATTTCATTTATGTTCTGTAATTCTACACTGTTGTGGTGCCAAATTGTATTTGTTCAAAGTAAATTAAATCGGTTCAACTAGTAATTTGTTCAAAGTAAATTAAATCGGTTGATCTATGAATCTGCGGCTAAATGACACAAATACATGTATGCTAAGAAGGTATCCTGCGTCCTATTTTGATAGAAATCGGTATTTATGTATTGTAATTTATCGCAATACAAAATGAAACACATGTAACATTCACTGTGTCAGTTTGTGGCGATGAACATAATTTTCATGGCAAAATGATGCAGTATAGCCTAATACAATTGAATTGAAAAAAAGACGACCTGTCTATGATGGTTTGATTCCCTCCCTAATTTCTACCGCTGGCTGCGCTGTGCTCACAAGACGGTTCTGGTGATTTGACATAACGCTGTCTATTGAATAGTTGGACAGTAGAGAAAGCCACTTACACAACAATCCGTTAGGCCAAATGCGGTTCTTCATGTTGATTACACCTCGAAAGTAAAAGACTTAAACTTTTGCTCAAACTTTCCTTAATGAAACTTTCAACCATTTTCTTACCAAAAAATAATAATAAAAATTGGGCGTCACCGACCACCGTGCAAAGTGTGGAAGCAAATTACCCAACATTTTGCGATACTTGAAATGACAACCATTCCTGTTTAACTCTATGGATGAATTAAATTTTGGATTTTCGAAAAACTAAGACAGTAAAAAAAAAATTCTACAAGAGCTTTTAATGAGCTTTAAAAAGACGACCTGTCTATGATAATTTGATTCCCTGCCCCATTTCTACCGCTGGCTGCGCTGTGCTCACGAGAAGGTTCTGGTGATTTGACATAACGCTGTCTATTGAATAGTTGGACAGCAGAGAAAGCAAGTTGCACAACTATCCATCAAGCAAAATACGGTTATTCAGGTGGATTACACCTCGAACGTGAAAGATGTTCACTTGTGGGTGGCAGATCACCGAAAATTATAGAAATTTCAGAGTCCGACTAGCTATCCTCGAGACGTCTTGTACCTTAATTACATTCGTTTAGTAAGCGTTAAGTTTTTATCACATACTAACCAGAAGTTGTGTGGATGTTGAATAGACATTCGAAAGGCATTTTACTTTTCTTTGTGTAGTCATAATTACCTGTGATATTGCTTTTAGGTTTCAGTAATCTACATCTTTAGGCGAACGTGCTCGTAAAGTGTAACACTAGTGCCGCAATCATCTGAGATATATGATTTTTGTAGAGTTTAAACAAACAAGAGTAAAACTGGGTATGCTTTCTTTTTCCCGATATTCAGTCTCACTTCAATTTGTGGCGGATGATGTATCAAAGCTTTCTTTAACGTGATCAAAACTTTGTTCAAGAAAGCAGAAAATTTAATTAATGGGTGTTACAATTTGAAAAAAATGTTCTTAGCTTAAAGAAATTAATATTACTGGAGGATCATGCATATTTTGGATGTTTGTAGCTAAATATTAAAAAACGCATTGTTTTTGATGTTCAATATCCGATTGTTCATTGAAATCGATACATAAAACACCATAGGTTGATTATAATTTATCTCGGAAACAACGGAAACAGAAGCAACACGTGTTTATATCCAATGTTTACCTTGGCGAAAACAACAAATGTTTGAATTACGCTAAGGATATGAAAAATACGTTTTGCATAATTCAGATTGACGCCGCAGTCACAAACATGTAATTTAAGGTGATGGTTATGTAACTTGTCATTTTTAAGCTTATAGATTAATAATGATTGGTAAATTGAAGATCAAGAGCTGTATATATGGTTATGATGGGATAACTTATTTAATGTTTAATTTATTCTAAGTGTGTGGCTTCAGCTATGCCTTCAAGGCATTGTTTAAAAAGCATGTCCTTCGAGGATATTGCTGTTTTCTTCTTCACTTTGTGCTTTTTATCCTCTTTATAGCCAGTCATATTTAGATAAGGGAGAAGCGGTATATTAGCCAGTGTAAGCTCGTCTCGCTAGGAATAAATACTTTGTGGTTGAAACTAACTTATAACCACTTCGCATAATCTATACTTTGAAGAAGATCCCGAGTATCCATTAGTAAGGTAAACGAATATACTGTCCAAGAAAAAGTAGAAATTTCGGTCCTCAGATGAATCGGAATGGTAAGAGTACGGTCAACCCGAAAATACCATACGTTAGTACCGTGAACGCACCTACTCCTCCGCCAGATGTATGCGAAGCTATGTGTCACACAGCCTCTCTAATATGAAATGGCTATCCTTGATACATCAATAGCCTTGAAGTCAACCAAAGCGGCAGATGTTGTGATCTAATAGAGACATTTTAATCCAGCAAAAGCTACCTTTTTTTCTACATCTAACACTTCACAAATAACGCGATTGGAACCAATTTGGGAGAATCGGATCTTAATATTGTTCACATTTCTCAAAAGTTTTAGGTGCCTAATAACTGAATGTTGCAATATTTAAAGCAACTCAAAAAAACAAGTGTATTTCAGAAAAGAAAAAGGCCGACGAGCTTACATTATAAGGTTAAACCGACGTGACTTCACTATCCGATTACCACAATTAGTTCCAATGGTGTGAAATATAGAAGAAACATTCAAATCCTCTGGAGTTAGTGGTATTTAAGATGGTGAAATGACTTTTCAGGACAAAGAGTTCATATGCTCTTTTAATTCTTTATTTTGAATGAGGATGAACCAGGCAAAAGGTAAAATACACTCATGTTTCCAAATAAAATTCTTTTAAAGAACTCCTATACCAGTAACCATGGAATATGCTAAAACATTGAAAATTATACTAATGTTGAGTTATTGTCCTACATTTCTAACGCACCCTTTTACCAGGAACCCTTGAAATATGTTAAAACATTGAAAATTATATTGCTTTTGAGTTATTGTGCAACATCTCTATAAAATAATGGACATAAGATCTAGGCTACCATTACTTCAACCTCACACATGGTCAGCATCTGCGTTCTATCAATCAGCTGTACACTGACGTATCGCCCTTGCATTGGAGTATCACAACCACATCTGACATGGACTGGATTTTCCTTGACCATTCTCCCAAGTATCATCATTCCACAAGTTGGATTATCCTCGAAGTTTTCACTATCACCAACACGGATCTCGGCATTCTTCAGCCGGAAAGCTTAAGATTAAATGTAAGATTTATATAGATACTTAAATCAATATGTACGTAAGTAACATTAATTTATCAATTTTTGGCTCACGTGTTCACACACGTGAGCTTATGTCGCAGCGATGTCTGTCCGTGTGCCTGTCTGTCTGTCTGTGTGTCTGTCTGTATGTCTGTCTGTCTGTTAACCTGATATCTCAAAACGGCTTATCAGATCAGAATCATATCTGGTACATAGATTCAGTTAGCAAATGGCAAGAACTGATTAGTTTTTGGTGCGTGTGGCTTGCACACTTTTTGCTCATTTGTATAATTAATGATTTTAGAAAAAACGGATATACATTGAGAACGGCTGCACATAATTTGATAAGATTTCCTATAAATGCCGATCACACCAGAATATGTCAGCCGTGAAATGTATTAAGGGGTGACATGAAAGATAATTACTAATTTGCATATTCAATGAACTTTCCTAATTAGGGATATAGAACTGAATTGTCTGGACCAAAGTTAACGAAACCTGCTATGCACATTGAACATACTATGATATAACTTTATTGAAAGTTATTAAGTATTTTTACTTCATGCAATTTTTGATTTGCATATTAATGAATTTTTCTAATTAAGGATCTTGATTGACCCGACCGAAGTTGACAAAACTCGCTATGTACATTGAAGGTACTAGGATACAACATCATTCAAAGTCATTAAGGATTTTAACATAAGCCAATTCCTAATTTGCATATTTAATGAACTTTAGGGATATTTATCCGAATTGACTTGACCAAAATTGATGAAACTTGCTATCTACGTTAAAGATACTATGATACAACATTATTGAAAGTGTTGAAACATTTTTACATCAGCCAAGTCCTTATTTGCATATTTAATGAACTTTCCTAATTAAGGATATATATCTTGATTGAGCAGACCAAAGTTGACGAACCTTGTTATGTACATTGAAGGTACTATGATACAACATTATTCAAAGTTTATAAAGCATTTTTGTTATATAATTTCTCTTCAAGTTGTCAGGTCAACAAAGTCTTACTCTGCGAGCATTACATTTATTGATGAAAATGAAAATGCGATAGCTTACTGATATCTGACACATACAGGTTTTGCTTTTATCAATAATTTTGCAATCACACTACGACGATCAATAAAATACCCTTGAACATTATTGCCAGTATTGCAATGAATAAATGTGACTAAACTAAGCATAACTAAATTCTGTAGTTAAACATTATTCTCGACGGGGGGAATCGTTGACCGCTGTATTTGAATCTATAAAAGTTATTATGAAATCGTGGGTCCATGGAGAAGTAATAACCTGCTTGTAACGGGTTAACTCTGTTCAAAATCTGATTCTTTAGACACAGCATAAATAGTGTAGACGCAATCTGTCAATGTAGTTACACCAAACCGCGCGTTCCTTTGACGGTAATACGTTTTTTTTGTTTTTTTTGTTTTTTTGACAAACAGTAATACACGTTAAGCACTACACGGTAATTATTCACTTTGATTTTCAATGCATCTTCGGCTAAAAGTTTTGACTTTGTCGAGTTGACTTATTAGATAAGCGTTGCTTTAATATTTGGAAGTTCAAGCTGTCAAGTCTTAGAACCTATAGGGTATTATCAAGCGTACAGTAAAAAACACATTTTGAAAAAAAACTATTCTGATCATTTTGAGTTTCGATTATTTATGGCATTGGTAAGGTAAATAAGATTACATGCAGTGATATATGTGCGATATAAATTATTGTTTTGTTTAACATGGTTTGTTCATGGCGAGTTTGACTATCTTCAATATAAGAAGTTGTCTTTTCTCTATGATATAACCTATTCCCTACATAGTAATAGCCTGCATAATTGATCACCACGTGAGCCAACAACTGAATGAAACACATGAACACCTATTAGTATTCTTTGCATTGCAGTGGGCTACATGTACTTAATCATTTAAAGTGTTTATGTCAGTATATGTTACTCTTGTCATAGGATTATGTGGTTAAAGTCGGTGTAGGATATATGTTTTGTGTTTTTGTGAAGTCATACTTTATCGGACACCAACGATAATATAAACCGAAGGAAAGTGATGCGTCTTTTTAAGTAAATATATGTTACGACTTTCTAGCACTAGGTGGATCCACTTTTTTCAGAAATTAATTAGACTATTCAGAACTTCAATGGGTATGGGTACAGTTTCGCTATATTAATTCCTCTTCGGTGAAAATTTCTCAAGTTGACATATCTTGTTTGATTATCGTAGCAAACGCGATCTGTTTACTTACGGCAACAATCCTCTCTGTTGGTGATGACTACTTCATAAATGTTGTAAGTTTGTCCCAGATCCACTTTCCACCAAGGCTGGTACTCCTTCTCTGTCCACGAGCACGACCCTTTATTAGCATTGGTGTTGAAGTCTCCATCCACAGCGTTCTCAGACCCAGAATCTTTCCGTCTTTTGTCTGAACTTTGAACAGTTGGCTTGCCCTGTGCGACGTTGTGAAGACTGGCAGGAAACTCACATGCTAGAAAGGCCAGGTAAATACACTGTTATAGCATAAAGAAATTGACATCAGGTAATCCATGCCTTTAACTACTGTTTTCTTCAACTTTGTGTAAAACTAAATTTCCTTAAATCGGTAAGGTTATTGACAGAATGTGGCAGTATGGCGTTTATATTACCCCACCAGGATGACAAATACTCAGACCACCATTGATATAAAGCGCATTACTACTTATATGCGCAATAAAATATTGTTTATTTCCATCTAAACCAGGCAGATTATTTACCGGATGGGGGCTGTGCGGTCTTGTGGTTGTTATCTGAGTATAATTAGAATAACAATGCACATTTTTTCCAACATCTAGGTGAATTGTCACTCATGTGTTATTTATTATAATAGAACCTAACCACTGACCGCACTTTCCAAACATTTCAGAAACATCGCAAAATACAATGACTTTAATCATTGATGGCCATAATATATTTTCAGAGCACATGACTTTTGTATTTTTCTTGTATACATGTATGCATATCAATACAACCATTTGTCTGTAACTGCAGCGATATTTCGTAATGAATTATACGGACTAACAACATCAGCAAAGTAAATGATTGTCGCTCACCAAACAATATCCCCAATTTTTACAGTATTACATCAAATGTTTGTATCTAAGACACCAAAGATGGTTTTTGGACTGTTAAGGTTGGTAATAAATACGATATTAATGGTTTTAAAAGTCAACTTTTCATGAACACTGCAGAAAACACTCCCCTGTTTGAAACAGAGAGGTAACGCATTACAACCTCCAAAGGCTTCACAATATTCATCGACCATAGCATTCCGTCCGTAAATCATATCGTATTGTATAGACTGAGAGAGTAAGAAGTTGAACCAATACTGGGTATACATGTCTCCATACCATAAGCAAACGATTTCACACATATTTCTATTTTTATTCCTCAAAAACAGAAGCTGTAACAACGCTACGTAAACTGTTAATCTTCATAACAACAGTGAGTGACGTCATTTGGAGATGTCATGCTAGAATAACTTTGAATGGTTAGATCGATTTGATGATAGTTTTGAGGAAAGGATTAATGACACGAAAATGGATAATATACTCACGTTCTAGCGTTGGAATCGTAGTTGCTGCAAATTTTATAAAGATAACATCATAATCATTGTTGATTTTTTTAACCATGACTCAAACTGTGTTTCAATTCAAAATGTTAACTGTATCATATTTAGCGCAAGATGAAAATAAATAACAAACGAATTCAGCGGGGAAATATTTCGCTTGAGAATAAATCTAGCAAAGAGTTGATTTATATTCTGATTTAGCGAACCATTTCATGGGTTTCTTGTCTTATTGTGTGATCCACGTGGTATTGTTCCGTTGTTCTTGGTTTATTTTCAAGGGTGTTCAGTTTTCTATCCAAAATGTTCGACATGATTTTCTGTCTGCCTTACCATGCCAATTTTGCACAGCCTAAGCCGGTTTTTAAATCAATTGTTAGCGAATTCAAATGGTTTGCCTTAATATTTCGTATGTAGCTGATAAATTATTTGAATTCGTGTTATAATATTGTATTACTCGTTTCATCCACGTACACTCCTTTTTGGCACTTGTTACAATAAATTGCATATAAAACATTTGTTGTTTCATAAGTCATATTTCTGAAGAAAACGTTTCATATGATATCTGCAGAAACTTCATCAGATTCGTACGTTATCTATCAAGCAGTTGTATTAAAACACGGAAATAAATTATGATAAAGTTATGATAAAAGTGATGACGAAAACCAGACGTACCTGTCGGTGGCGGCGGTGTCGCTATTGCTAAACATGAGGTTGATAAAAATTACAAAGTTTTGATAACTGATTAAATAGAGCAAAGCCACTTCTGTTTCCTACATGTCGAGAAGAGGCAATATAAATTTTGAGTAACAATGGCGTATCTTCATTTAACAAGAGTCCACTTCTTACATAATGAATTGTTTATGAGGGTAGAACTGAAACGGCTGAAGTTATCACCAATTACAACTATTGAGTATGCATACACTATATGTTCGCTCATTTCGCAATGAATTCCATATATTAAATTGTTGATTGCTTCTTCATATTTTCTGTAGAAAACTAAAATTCAATTCACTTGTTTCACGTAGACTTTAAACTACCACATTAGACTTTCACTTTACCAGTGGCAACAACTCGAATAAACAGGCGAAATACTGAGATGATAGTGAGGGCGAAAACCATGCATACCTGTTGTTGTTGGCGGTGGTGGTGGTGGTGGCGGTGTCACTATGGCTAAAAGTAAGTTAAATAAAATTAAATAGGTTAAGTTGCAACAAAAACGGATCTTTTCCATTTCCGCAATAAAGAGGCTCAGGCAAAATAAATTATATTCGCATTGAGAAGGGTTCCATTTAAAGAGAGACCATTTTTTATACGAATTGTATACCAGCGTAGAATTTATAGGGCAAAATTATCACCCATTGCAACTAAGTACACCTTATGTTCGCACTGTTGGTAACGCATTTCATATATTACATTTGTTGACATGCAATTTATATATTCTGAAAGAAACCGTGAAATTCAGTGAGCATGTGTTACATGATAACTTTCACTTACTACATCGGCTTTGCACGTTGACAATCAAATGTACTCGAATCAAATCAAATGAATTCTAAGAAAACTGATATTAAAGTAATTCTGAAAACCAGATGTATCCATTGGTGTAGATACTGTCACTACGGCTAAATGAGGTTATTAAACATTACTTGGGTCTGAATACTGGCGAAAGATAACAAGAGGAGTGATGTTTTCTGTTTCCTTAATACAGAGATACTGGTAATATGAGTTTACAATAATGCTTGCGTATCTTTTTTGAAAAATGAATTGTTTATGACAGAAGACCCTATAGACAAAATGACCAGTTGATTTTTAGTACTGGCTTGTCAAAGTAGAACGTTTACATTTCGTCCAATACCATTTAAATCAGCTTTAGTCATTGTTTATATCTTTTGCCATTTTATACCTCGTATAATAAAGCGCAGAAAATTTTCTTTCACATTCGGTATAGGTTGTGTTATAGAATGATAAAAAATACTTATATTATTATTGGATAACCTTAACGTGCTTTAGATATAATATTTAAATTAGCATTTTGTGTTAACCAAGACTCTCTCATTTTCATGAATATTTCAATAACCAAAAACCCCTGAAGTACTTCTCGTTATTTGAAGTATTTTACCTTGTTCTATACTTTCGCATCATATGTTAGGGTTCTAAGGAAACCTTCATAAGTATTAGAAAAGATGAGGTCCTCCCCTATTTACTTTATAGATAGTATTAATCACATAATGGCTAGTTCAGTATTTCAAGATCGGTGATTTTGTTTCTGAAGTTGAACGTATGTTACATTTTTCAAATTATGGTCCTTTTAATTATATAATACATGTAGTCTTTGAAAAAACTCATGTCGGTGAACGTATTTGGTCTTTATAATTTTTACGATTTCTGACCTACGAATACTGTTCTGGTTTCCCATGAATGAATTAGGCACTATTAATTGGCCTATACAATCGATATTACTAACAACACGATTGGAACTACTTGATGGTGAAGTAACGTTTGCTTACTCTGCGAATACAAGCTCATCTTCTTTTCTTTTTTGCAATACTCCTGCTTTGTGGGTAATTTGAATAATGCAACTTTCAGCTTTAGGGCACTCAATGCACTTTTGATAAATTTTAAAAATTCAAAGATCCCATTCTCCCAAATTAGTTCCAATCGTGTTAATTTAAAGAGAAGATACCGATACCAGAGATAAGGCTTGTGATCGGTAATGTTTACATTTTCCTTTTGAAAGATTGGGAACGTATATCTAAACCACATATACCCTTTTAATTTGTAACCAGTATAATGCTCTGTATTTCATATCCATAAAAATGATGTTAAGGTGTCATCTAAAATAGTATGCAAACAAGGTAATACTGTAG
This sequence comes from Ptychodera flava, assembly GCA_001465055.1. Classification (NCBI taxonomy): domain Eukaryota; kingdom Metazoa; phylum Hemichordata; class Enteropneusta; family Ptychoderidae; genus Ptychodera; species Ptychodera flava. The sequence continues at coordinate 4,820 of LD355334.1, read as the reverse complement.
GTTACACATTAATGAGCATACAAAGATATTCTATGCCATGATCAAAGTATATTCTTATACCTCTGCCGGAGGGCAAAATGACTTGAAGTTTTGATGCTGCTCAATAAACAAAACGTCAGTTGGTTTCGAAATAAACGTCAATAGCTTTTTCCTCTTAAGGTGTAGCTGCATGTTGCTAACACAGTTTTTTCAAAGCAATATTTCTCATCAAAGATGATCAGAAAACCCCCTCATACTATATATTTTCAAAAAGCAGAGACTCTAAAGTATAGTATGGTAGCAGTAGTTTTCTCGAAGGATGAAGTGAGTGTATATGGGGTAAAAACCACAACTTTTGTTTTAATGATAAAAACTAAGTTAAGTCAAAAACTTATTTTCTGACATGTAATATTTCACTTTGAAGAACAGTACATGTAGAAAAAATGACTATTTTATTTTGCATTATCTATCCTCACTCTAAAATGGCAAGGGTTGAAAGACCAACACTCAAAAAGAGTGATTAAAATTACGATAAGTAAAATTAAATGTAAGAATTTTATTGCTTAACAAAATAGTTGTTTTGTTACATAGTATTTAAAGGGCATAAGATGAATTTTTCAGGAAATTTGACCGAGCCACAGTGGAGTTAAATTCTTTGGAAATTTTGAAAGTGGGAGGAATAAGAAGCCAAGAAATAGGGTGATTTGCATACATTTGCATAATGTTCATTTCTTTATCACGAAACTTTCGACTTCTTGATAAACTAATAGGTGAACCCAACCAATATTTTAATCTTTGGTTAACAAATTTATTAAAATTGAATGAATATTTGCAAAAAGATTTTTTAGCAAAATACGCTGTGTTGGTGCAGCGCCTCCTTAAAAAACTGAAGAAAGTGCTGACATATATCAATATTCCTAACCTGTTGTACAAATGCTAATTGTGTTATTTATATGTGTTATGATTCTTACATAATCTATAAAAGTAAGCAGCTGTTTTTTTTACTTACACAAGGTTTCATAAACTTCTACTTCGCACAGTGTAAGGAAGTTATTTTGTCCTTCAAGTTGAACACTGACGTAGCGTCCCTTAGTACCGACGTTGCAATTGAATGGTATTGTGATCGATTTGGTTATGTGGTCGCTCGTGACCGTATTCCCACACTGACTGTTCCTTTGAATGTCACTACATGAACCAACACGTACAACGGCTCCAACCAAACGCTCCGCTGCAGGCAAAGCAAAGTTTATGCTTTAAAACTAAACTTGACCTCATTTAATGGCAATTTATCAAATGTTTGAATGGTCTGTAAACGTTCAGTTGCACCGGACTTGTATTGTAATTATCACTGGTCCAGCAAGAAACTAGAACATACTTTTTACTTGCAATCACGAAGGAAATAAAGACAGACTTTGACTATTCTTTCTCCGTCGATGAAAAACCCGCGATAAGTATATTTGAATGTCTACATTTCAGTTTATGAAAAGTCATATGTGTTAAAGTGTCAAAACTGTATTATTAAAAAGATTTAAACCTATAAACTGTAAGATTTGAATTAACAAAATCGTGATATCTTTTATGTATAAGTAATCACCATAATATATAATTTGCGGGTATGTCTTTAAATGTCCTGTGAACTTGCCTATCTATATCGTCGGTAACTGAAGCGTATCTCATGGGGAATTCAATCGACACTGCACTGATACATATATATTTTTAAAGTCATTGAATTCACTCCATCGAAACATATAAACGTTTAAGTTGAACGTTGCGAAAGTTTGACTACAATCGGTAGTAACAATAACGATAACAATAGGAAATTCTTTGGAAAATCATGTCATTTTTTCAGTAAAGCAGTACTGCTTCGAAACTGTGAAAGTGAATCACTTGCTTACTTCTCACAGAGAACGCTAGGATAAATAGCATCGGGTAGATTGGTTGTACATAGAACTCTAATCCACTAACAAAGTTAAACACTTATAAGCCTTATTTGTCCAGTCAATCTAAAAGATTTTCGAATCCAACCAACCAACCACAAATTGCGACAGATTTTTTTCTTCAGAATGCATTTTGGAGAGGAATTCAGAACAACATTTCATAAGTTCACTTGCATTTACCTTGGGAAATATGTCTAATTTGCTTAAATCAAATATGGCTGCCAGTCGTCCTACAAAATATACCACGCATTAAACAAGCCTTTTCAGTGATTTTAACGTTAAAAGTCTATTTCTTCGGCAAGGACAAAAAAATTGGAGGTATAATACTTTACATAGACACTTTTTAAATTTGCATATATATGATATGGCGGCCAACATTCCTACAAAGGACATATCCCGGCATATACAATGTTTTAAACAAGGTATTTTAGCGATTTTAAAGTTTGAATATATTTCTTTGTCATGATGAAACAATTTTGTCGGTTCATTGTTTTAAAAGGCGGTGTAATAAGTTGCGTAATTACATATGGCTGTCAATATAAATAAGGTTCTGGTATAGTTTCAGCAGTAGAACTCTATTAGTATTAGTCCTTTGAAATTAATTTTTAAAACGTGAAAAATATGCTACAAATTTATTCATAATAAGAATCCATTTAAGAATAAATGTTTATTTTAATAGGTGTCTGAGGTTCATGAATGTGTTAAAATACGTCATAAATATACTGTATTTTGAAAAGGACATTACAACAAATTTGGTAGACTTACATATAGTACTTACAAACGGATTAAAATAACTATAATTATGTTGATGCACATTTACTATATAGATGTAAGAAAGTCATGCGATTTTAATTATTTTGTAATGTCGCTATGTTTGAAAACCGTTAATGATTGGTAGTCGTCTGAATAATATATTCTCTTTCTGAATGTAACATTGGATTCATCTGTGTACGGCGTTTTTTGTAATTTGTATGGGTGTTTAACGATGTACAGTGTCAAAACATGTAATCTGCAACGTTTACTGTTTAAAAAAGACGTGTACAAAATTTAGACTGAACCCCTTTTTTTCATGGACGAGTGCATCTTTAGTAGATCACCCTAGATTATAGAAAGAAGTCATCACAAATAACAGCAAAAATTAAATAAACTCAACAAAGCTAATAAAAACGCAGAAACAGAAAGACAATATGACTAAAAATAACAAAGGCCACAATAGACACATATTAAAACTTAACGTTGTTTCAAACAATGTCAGAATCATAAAAACCTTATCAACACACTTACTCGCAAAAATTAAGAACTGCATGCTTAGCAAAGGCTTAAAGTTAATTCAAACACCTAATCACCCCAACAGAATCCAACTGTACATCTGGAAAAATGACACTTCGATATTAGACTTAAACAAACCTTGAAACTCTCATTCATTGAAATCAAAGTGGACCTCACAGAACATTAGAAACACACAGAGTTTAGAAAACCATTTGAAAGCTAAGTAACTGACCCTTGTGAACTTCCCCTTTAAAAACCAAAACCAAAATCACATGATGCTTACAGAACGCAAGGCATTGAAAATTATATGTAAAATAAAGAAGATAGCAATTAAATATTTGATAAATATAGGGGAACAGCACCTCGACACGACAACTGGGAGATCAGAGATACTACGCAACAGCAAAACAAAAAACATTACATACACAACAGATTTATATTGAGAAAATCAAAGTTGAAAACAATGCTACTTTGGTAACTTTATACGTAGAATACATTGACATACCTCACATAGTGAAGTATTTGACTCAGTCAACAGGTCATTAAATCAGGAAACGTTACCAAACGACTATATGGTCAGAAAGCTAGCCAGCCCAGAGTTTGTACCCGTCTTCTTTTTTAAACAGTAAACATTAAAGAGTACATGTTTAGACACTGTACAATTTTAAACACCCATACAAATTTCAAATAATGTACAGATGAATCTAATGTTACATTCAGAAAGAGAATATATTATTAAGACTACTAACAATAATGTGGAAAAATCACAATTTTAAACAAAATGTCCAAGGACTTAACAGCTTTTCCTTGGTAGGATCCTAGTGCTAAAACTATACCAGAACCTTATTTATTTTAGAAGCTATTATGCAATAGGGCATTATTGTGGCAGCCTTATTTAATTTATACAAATTGTCAGGGCGAATTTTTAAAACAATAAACCGACAAAAGCATTTCTTTATGCCAAAATGTATTCAAACTTTCAAATCACTAAAATAGCTAGTTTGAAACGTTGAATATGCCCAAAAATGTCTATTGTAGGAATGTTGGCCACAATATTGGATTTATGCAAATTAAAAAAGTGCCTATGTAAAGTATGATACCTCAAAAATTGTTTGTCCATGCAAACGAAATATACTTTTAACGTTAAAATCACTGAAATAGCTTGTTCAATGCGTGGTATATGACCAAATATGTCTTTTGTAGGAATGTTGGCCGCAATATTGGAATAATGCAAATTAACGATTTGTCTATATTAAACATGTCTCCAAAATGATTCCTCATGCTAAATAAGTAGTGTCAGACTTTGAAATCATTGAAATAGCTTCTTCAACATGTGATATAAAGCCAATTATGTTATTTTGTAGGACGACAGGCAGCCATATTTGTTTATGCAAATTTGTTTATGCAAATTACACATATTTACACATATTTCCCCAGGCATATATTGACTTGATTATATGTTCAAGCCTGATACAAGTTTAGTCTATTCAAGAGGTGGTCAAACATCTCAAAATGTATCAAGTGATGCAAATTTGGTTAGAGACTAATTATCAACAGAACGCAAAGTATTAATTATATCACAGAGTAATATCATAGACAGAGTGGCAACACTTGCATGCCTTTTGTTCCATGGTC
>LD355333.1:0-36565 GCA_001465055.1 Ptychodera flava | reverse complement strand
GATATAGAATGTTGTCACCATCGTAATAGTCGTTTCTCAATGCAGGCATGCGGAGCTACGTTGAAAGCGATCAAGCTGTCAATGTCGCGGCCATCGGAAATCGCGATGTCTGTCATGACAGTTTTCTGACGTGAACTACTCAGATTTTCCGACTTTTTCACTGCAAAAACGGACTTCATCATCACTAAAGAGTGCCATTGTACACAATAAGTATCACCAATCGGCAAAAATACGCGTATGCAGGGCCGTGGTTATGCTAGAGTGACACGGTGAACGCGTACGCCGAACGCGTCCGACGTACCGTGCGTGACGGCTTTCGCTAGCATTGCAAAATGCTGATTTTCCGACGTATTAGGACTTATTTTGTAATTACTACATGGCAGAACAATGTCTTCTTCATTTACATGGAAGAAGAACAGTTTATTTCGCTAAAATGTGGTGAAACATGGCGAAAAAAGTCCCGCGTGTCAATAGCCAACTTTTGTCTATTGACAGGCGCCTGTCAATAGCCTGATTCTGTNNNGTCGTTCTTGCATGCGTAATTTTCAAAAGCGTTATCTGAAAATGCGGACAAATATTTATTTTTGCATATTAATGAGAGAACAGTGACGTAAACTGTGAAAGGCCCTATTGGTACATACCAGTACCAAAGATCAACAATAAATGTTGTGTCTATCTGTTCAGCGCAGGAAAATTCTACGTTGATGTTATGACAATGATTTCTGCACAGTACAACCAGAAAAACAACAAGAAGTATTTAAACCAGAAAAACAAGAATGACAGAAGTTAGACATACTGCTACAGAGAAATATATGTTTTGATCAAAAAAGGGCAAAAATTGTCCTAAAAACACAAATATTGAAATTTCACCACATTTTTTGCAAACAGCTTCTCAGCTTGTCAAAAGATGATCTGCAACATTTCACGAAATCTATCAGCAATATAAATCACTGGGCCATATGTATGTTGTAGTTACAGCACGCAATCTTATTTGCGCTAGTGATATGGATGTACATTGTATTCTCAGACAGTGTCGAACTAAAAAAAATTATAAATCTGAAATTTTTTTTTAGAAATTTACAATTGTAAAAAAAAATATTCACAATTTCATTGTGACCACCCCCTCCCAAGATCTAATGGCCCGTCCCTTAGTTTGAGCAGGTCTGATAATATGTAACAGTTCATAAACAATGACAGGAAATGGCTACAGGTCAGTGGAGTATCCTGTTTCAGCCATTGGAATGCCACCACTCCTGAACATTTGCAGAATTTCCCTTTTTCTTACCTCATTTGCACATTTTTGACACTGACGTGTTCATTTGAACAACCTCACATCTCAACCCCTGCATCTACCTGTACACCAAATACTGAGATGGTAGCTTAGGCGGTATTGCGTGTGACAGACATACATCTGCACATACATACCCACAAACATACAGACATACAGACGCCACCGACTCATCATATAAGCTCTTTTTGGTATTTATATAAACACCAAATATGAGCTAATACAACCTGTTTCTGTACATTCTGAACCCAGTTGTTTTGAATGGTTTTCAGATAGGTCCCACATGACAGCACTAACAGCAGGCGTGCCAAACCTTGGTAGTTTATCACACCCCAACATGGTCCATCATCACCTTGTCAATTTTTGTATTTCCTTATATGTTTTAGTTTCATTTATTTCATGTTTATCCCTCAGGTCACAGTTAACAATGAAAATGAAGGCCGAGTCCCTTCAACCAGCTGCCAAGTAAAGCCAGTGTGGCTGCTGTCCCTGTACTGTCTTTGAGGCCAGTCAACACTACACATCAAAGTTGTGGTATGTATACTACTCAGCTTGGTTTTTTTATGTTTGATTAGCATAGAATATATTTATTTCTTGTTTTCAATTTATACATTTTCTTCTGATTATTAGCTGAATATTTTTTCTCATTTTATCATAAAAAACTCTGAAGTGGATTATTTTTATCTCATTCTGAAGAGTTTTCAATTTGATATGTCAAGCAGATATAAGCAAAAAAATAACAAATAGATACATACTAAATTTATAAATGTATAAATATATACATAATTAATTAATTAATTAATTAATTAATTAATATCAAAACAGTATTATAATACCGGTATATTTCACAGTAAGTGAAAGGTGGGGAAAATTTGAATTTCGAATAAATTATGAGCAATGTTTTGCATTTTGATGAAATTGTATTGTTAATTTATATATTGTTGGTTATTTCATTGGTATAATCAGTATTTTTCCATATCATATAATTTTATCATATTATAGGTACACCAAACCCTGTCGGTCACAAGCCACCAAGTCCTTTCATCTTTCACAAAGCATCACAAGCCACATCATCAAAATGTGATGCAGTCACCCAGACAGATATCACCATTGAGCATCTGAAGACCTATTATGACCAAGCATTGACTGACACAAAGATCATGAAGCGACATATGTTTATGCGGGATGTGAGGAGAAACAACAAGTCACGTAAATTTTACACAGGTACAAACTTCATTTCTCAGAGTCTTCAAATACTCTTTTGAATCGAAGAATAAGAGGAACAGGTGCTATAATTTTTATGTGTTTTTTAAAGTGTTTTCACTCTATGTGTTTAATTCATTTAATTCTGATCAGTTTCTTGCTCTACTCCTAAAACATGTTGAAATGCAGTGCTTATAGTGTACATGTGAATAAAGAATTGTTGTTCACATTTGAATTTTGGTCTTGACTATTATTTGTCAACAATAATCTTCAATAACAGTATTGAGGGTGTGTTGATCAGACAGACGCTGGGTATTTTAACATGATTTAGGGAGTAGAGCAAGCAACTGATCATAAATGGTGATTGTTTTAATGTGTATTTTCTCTGTAGGTTTGGTTTCACTACTGATGCTGATGTATTTGTTCAGATGGATTCAGGCTAAGGCAGAAAGGATAAAATTGTGGAAAGGAGAAAGTACACCTGTAAGTACAGTTGTATTTATATGTAGTATGAACAACACAGGCTGTATGTGGAATGTGATAGTTCAGTTTTATAACATTCTCATTGGCTTAATATACATGTATTAGTTTATAGGTCTGGCCACAGGGGGTCATATCAAGTGGTCTCCTGTTGATTGGGCCCATAGACCCATGTATTTGACAATATTTTTATTACATGCATCTATCCCCATCACCAGTAACCTTGGCAACTGGTCAGTCAAACATTCACCCAACCAGTAGCCTTGGCAACCAGATAGTATAAGATTCACCTGCCCTCAACATCCCTTGATATTGCCCAATCAAACTAATATGTTCATTTTGCACTCACATTAGGGCATGGGTGCTCTCCCCAGGATTTTCTAGAAGAATGGTGACTAATTTGCTCAACAATACATGCAATTGTTATGGTAATGACTTTCAACAACTTGAATTCTCAATAATAACAGTGTATCTTACATCCATGCATTGGCACTGTATAAATTAGATAAGTAGTGGTGGTTGTAATATGTTTTTGGAGAACATCATACCTAACAAAAGTGATCATAGTAGCACTGGAGGTCAAAGGCCAAATAACAATTCCTTTTCAATATTGGATTTACAATCTTTTATGCTATCTTTTACAGAATGTTCCTCGAAATAAAAGTGGTTGTGGAGGTGAATTGACTACTTTTGAAGCGTTCATAATGAGATTGCGGAGAGGTCTGGATATGGACCATCTTGCAGATGTTTTTGGGGTTTCTTCTGCAACTGCCACTTGATACTGTAACACGTGGATTAAGTTTCTGTTTAAAGAATTGTCTCTCCTTATAAAATGGCCTACATGTGATCAGATACGAGCTTCTCTTCCTAAATCATTTAAGAAATTCAAAAAAACAATTGTTGTTATTGATTTCACAGAATTTTTTGTTCAAAAGCCATCTATACCCTCATCACACAGGATTACTTGGTCATCACACAAACATAACAATACTTTCAAGATTTTAGTTTCAATATCTCCCAATGGTGCTTTTACTTTTGTTTTCTGATCTGTGGTCTGGCTCAGTATCTGATTGACGTTAATTAGTGCAAGACAGTGGTTTTCTAAATAATATTAATGTGGGTGATGATGTAATGGCAGATAGGGGGTTTCTTATCCGTAATTTACTAGCTCTGAGAGGAGCTACTTTGAACATCCCTCCATTTACACATGGAAAACAACTCAGTAGTGCAGCGGTGACAAAGACCAGGCGGATAGCCAGTGCACGTATCCATGTGGAAAGGGCAATTGGGAGACTGAAGAATTTCAAAATTCTTCAAGGTATTTTCCCACTGAAATCCAAAAACATCATGAATCAAATAGTCAAACTACGTGCTATACTCTGTAATCTTGGTTAGATAAATTACAGGATGTATGGTTTGAGAGTCTCATAAAAGTCTCATGTAAATTTTTGAAAGATCTGTGAATTTATAATCACTATTTGCTTTTTGTTATTTTACCCATTCTGTTATCATTTCTATAGGGACATGTTTAAAGTCTGAAATAAAGAATTAAAAATAGTGACAACATCACTGTTCGCTCCCATATAGTTATCAAAACAAGTCAACAATTGTATGAAACATGGACATACATATACAGACAGACTGACATACACAGACTGGCACAGAGTGATGACATTGACCCCAAGTGTGCCTTGGCCCATGGAGAGTGATAAAGATATAACAAACAGCTGAATGTAATGATAAAATAGTTAAGTATAGGCCTATACAGGCACTGAGAGTGCATATGTTACAGCAATTTGATTAGTTTCTTTTCCTTTTCTACTTCTGTGATAATCTTTAAGACAATCAATCTGCAAGGCAGTTTATGTATTGACAAATATGTTATCTTATCCAAGCACACAGAAAACTGTTCTTGATTTTTCATTTACAATATTTGACATAGACTGAAATACATAACATGCAACCAATGTTTACACTTTGCCCGTACACCAGATACATGGAGAAATTTCAACATACAATCATCAACTCAGAAACCCTACGCAGTGAAAAGTAAACATTGTTTTCTTCCAGAACAGCTGGTGCATCCATATCTGGAACAACTTACAAACTTAACCAATTACACAAGGATGATGACACAAGAGATAAAGTTAAACTGTGGTGAACTTGACTATTCCTTTCAAATCCTTACCTAGTACCTAACTTGACATTTTAAACTAAAATACACTGCATGGTTAATTGTGCACAAAAATACATCGGGGTGGACCATTTGATAAGGGACGGTGGCTGGAAGATCAATGAGGTACCGTACATTATCTTTTTTATCCGATCCATTGTAAATTCTTTTTTCCCCACTCTCCCACCTTTTCTTTTTGTCAAACCTTCTCTGGCTGAATTTTTTATTGGCATTTGTTTGGAATTTTTTCAAAATCTGCCAGGATTTTTTTACCGCATAATAATAATAATTACACTTATCAAAGAAAATTAATATATATTTCATAATTACTTGTTATAAATTTCCTTATTTATAACTTATGAAAAAACAGTAGATTTCCATTTTATAGATATATTTATTAATATTTTTTATATTTAATGAATAAAGTTCAGACAATGTGTTTTTACATGTCATTGGAGTTTATTTCTTTCAGTATTAAGTACAATCACAGACAATACATGTGGACACTTTCCTAATGAAGTAATATGCTACCTTGACATACATACTACTAATTCAGGTATAAATTGGCAAGTCGATACTTCTACTAAAATTCTTTATTAATTTGACAGTTGTTTGTTGGAATGTGAAATTATCTGCACATCCAATCACTAAAAATGAGTTTCATAAGAAAATTTTATATCATACACAATGGAAATGTTCTTTGCATCAAATCTTTCATCAGATTTAATCAATGGAATTTATGTGTACAGTTCCCTGCACCAAAACTTTCAGTAGATACAATCAATGGAATTTACCATACAAGTGCAGCTCTCTGCACCAAAAAGTTTCAGTAGATTCAATCAGTGGAATTTACAAGTGCAGTTCTCTGCACCATAACTTTTAGTAGATACAATCAGTGGAATTTACAAGTGCAGTTCTCTGCACCAAAACTTTCAGTAGATTTAATCAATGGAATTTACAAGTGCAGTTCTCTGCACCAAAACTTTTAGTAGATACAATCAGTGGAATATACAAGTGCAGTTCTCTGCACCAAAACTTTCAGTAGATTTAATCATTGGAATTTACATGTGCAGTTCTCTGCACCAAAACTTTCAGTAGATACAATCAATGGTACTTACATATGCATTTATATTTGCAATTATTTATCAATTATATCACATGTATATCCTTAAGCAATTGCAAAGAGTCTTGGCACTACATATTTTTGGAAGAAAAAAATCAATTTCTCAACCACATGGAAAAAGTACTGTTCATTATAAGTCACCATGATAATATGAATGCCTTGTTTTGAATAAATCACAAGATCACACTCCTGCAGTTGGTAGATTCCCAGCTGTCCCTGTATCTGGGCATAATACATGGATGTATCTTTTATAGACCATTTTCCATCAAGTCTTCCTGGCATCCTTTATCCTTTGCAGCATCCTTGGGTGATTTGTACCGCCGGGCAAATGGACACTTTATTTCCAAGAGCTTTGGCTGATGCTTTGGTTTACAACGACATGTGACAACACCATCAGTTGAACAGCCAAAAAATGGTCTTCTGTCATCGACTCTGAGACCAGGCACTCTGACATTAAGATGCTTATGTTTTCTTCTCTCTATAGCCCTGTACATCTCCCTGGCTTTACCTTCTTTCTTTCGCCCCCACTGTGGCGCTGGTAAATCTTCTGACGGAATGGTTCCCTCCCCAGTATTTTGTCAACAGTTTTTGTGGGATCTGCAGATGGATCTTTCAGCAATGTGTTTGCCCGACTTGTGACTTGTCTAAACTGTGATGCTGTTATGATACCTTTCCGAAGTTCATGCCAGATAGTGTTCTCATTCTGACCAACTGTTTGTCTTTCTATTAATTCCACCTCCTCTTTTGTGTACTGGACATTTTCAACGAACATAGCAGCTAATGTTTGGGTGGATGCTTTAAGATGTTCATTGAGGTGGGTCCTTAAAAACATAATTATGTAACTTGTTCACCATAGCTAGATGTAAACAAGCTTCTGCAGATTCACTCTCAGGATTATTTCCCAAGGTTGGAGGCATCAACAAAGTTAGAGCAGCTGCTCCTGGTGATATCTGTAAAACATAATGAGAACAAATTTGACGCATAGACTTTGATATTTCACCACTCTCTTATAAGTCATTATAATTATTTACACAAAGCAAGTAACTGTATCACCTGAACCACCAAGTTGATCATCACCAAGGCAACAAGGATGAACAAGTTATTATGTGTGTTGATTTGCCAGAGGATTGTACCAGAAAGAATGTTGTTAAAAATACTGACATATTACAATTGTATACTATACTGACCAAGTTTGGTCTGACAGCAACAAGTAAACATAAGCATGACAATTACAAATGGAGGTTGCCCCTAGAGTCTCCAAATAGCAAACATGTGATACAATTTTGAACAGTATCCAAATAAAATTAAAACCCCTGACATGACCATCATAACAAAGTCTGAAGTCCTCATACGACTTGTTTGCTGCGAAAACGAGCCCTGCCACTCCTTGGCGTGTTCTGCAATGACCAAGCTACCCGAGTGGCAGAGGCTACGGATTCGCAGCAAACGATTTGTAAGCTTCTTCCTGTCGTAGTCTGATCTGTGACATATCAGATAATTAAAGATGTCGCACAGTCCAAAGTCTGGTATATTACTAAAATCCGTCGAATACCCATGGACTGCAGCCAAGATCAGTCTCTTGGAAACATCTCTCTTGGGATCATGACCGATCATATCTTGGTCTTCCTCAAAACCAGCATCGCGGACAGCCTTGGTGAGAGTAACGAGGATATTTTTGTAGTAGTTCCAAGTTGAGATACCAAATTTCCGCAAAAAATCTTTCAACTGTGGAACGGTGAGGTTGTCAAAATCAATCATATTACTGTTTTATCAAAATTAAGTCGTGATAAACAAAAAAACACTTGGCAGACTTATATGAAAACAAAAATCCGACGACGCGACGTCGTCTGCACACAATGACCGCCATTTTGACTCTGAGTGAAAGTTTGTCCTGTGTGAACTTTGTCCTGTGTCGATGTCGAAAGTACCGAAATGCCACATCTCGCGAGATTTCATACGAGACCAAAAATCATCTATTGAAGTGTAAGGTTAAATTTTCTTTTTATTTTAGTATTTGAGTCAGATTCACCAGTACTTTCATTGGTGTTAAAATTGTGCACATTTGTCAATTTAAGGTTCACTATATTGGCATTCAAATACTTAAGATTTGGCAATTGTTTGTCTTAATTAAAAGAAAGAAAGATCAGCACATCCTTAAGTCCTGGATTCGTGTCTTCTAAGATATCCATTGCAGAAATTTGGGTGTTTTGAGAAATTGTATCCATTACTTGCGAAGATTATGATACAGACATACAGCTTGGAGAATTCGGCCTCTTTTTCAAATTCTGAAAGCAACAATGTTAACACAAACACAGAATAAATCTACAGTTCAGAATAGCAAAATGAAGCAAACATAGGACAAATGTCCCTGAAGCTACTGTAAACATGGATGGTACAGAGGACATACATAGCATAACATGTAGTGAATGCAGAGGTCCTTTGGCAATTATACGGTACATAGTATTCTTATGGCAGAAGAAATGTTTAGTTATACTTACAGACCCCTTATACATTTGTATACACAGACATTCATCAACAGCCTGCATAGAAAACTGCCAACTATGCCTAGAGTGTCTTTTGTCTCTCACACTAGCTCGACACTTATACGGGCAGTTTGACAAAAAATCTTGAAAGGTTGAAGACCTATCATACAAGCTTGCTTTGTTCTCAAAGTTTGAATTGTGTAGAAATTATCGTACAACAATCCATGGTATAATAAAATTATTCCAACAGCCAATTTGTCTAACGTATACTCCACAGTCAAGGAAAACATCAGGGGAAGCAAGTGAAAGGACAAAGGCAAATTGGGCCAAATGGGTTGAAGAAAGCCGGTGCAGGCTTTCTGGTGGAGAACAACATACAGTGGTCCAACAACAAAAATACGTGAAAAGGATTAGCAAAGAGGACAAGGATGCTCTACTTCAAGAAATGGGTATGGTAACAAATATTCCTGAAGGTGCTGGTCTGTTTTTGAAATCTGTTTTAAATCTGCCATGGAATAAACTCAGGTCACTGAAACGATGTTGGAAATCAATAGGCCTAATCCAGAATAAAGTACATTCACAGTATTCTATTGTCATAGCATCTGATGACAGTACAGAAACAATGGATGTGTAAATTGTGCAGAAGAATACATGTACTGTCTCTGATTCACATTCATGTTTGAACTTCTATCATGTGACTTCTCATATCTACAGTTAGAGTAACCATTGAATACTGCTTCTACTTTTATTCTGGTTTCTGTCTATTGAATAGACTGTTCAATGTATGATCTTTTCAAATATTTACACATATCATATTCTAAAAACAAGCAAGTATAATATTTTAAAAGCTTGCAAAATATTAGAGGACATAATGGTTTTCCTAGAGACTTGTTTTTTTTTTCTAATCAAGATATTACAAAGAAACATAGGTATCCCAAAACCCTTAGCTTGTGATTGTCAGCAATCCTATTGGATTACGTGAAAAATAATTCAGTGTTCTTGAATGAATGTTAAAAAACTGTAGTTGCTATTAAAAATTTGCATTGTTCATTCAATAGATGGCTTCGGAGTTGGAAAATAAGGTTAGGTAGTGAAAGGATGGATAGACACCTTGCTGCTGGCAAGAAATATCAATTGGTAGCTGAAAACAAAACCTTTGTATTCAGTGTGAGAGGGCCTGAAGGGAAGCAGGATACAGAGATACGACTTGCTCCTTCTGTTACAGTTCAGGATCTAGTACACTCCGTTGACGTCTATTTGGATTATTTAGAAAGGTGATTTTTTCATTTATTCATGTAAAATTTTTAAAACCTTTGTCAGATGTGGAGTGTAAACAATGTACATGTAACCTGTATTTTTGGAAGACTGTAATTTTGAGTTTTTCTGAAATATAATCATCTAAGCTTCAAACCATGCTTGTACAGTCTTGGTAACATTCTCTGATCATCAATTTGCTTGTAAAATTATGCAATATCAGATACATAATCAGCTGCTATGCTTTTATGCCTGAATTAACTTCTTCCAATCAAGTGTATAATGTACATTTTCTCTGTTGTGAATTACCTGTTATAGAAAAATATTCAAGTTTTCATTTCTTTCACGAGTAAACCTGCATGTTTGAACACAATGCAACCCTACCACTTTAAGCTACAGAAAAGGTAAATGAAATAAATTGATTGTAATCGAGCCCGTCTGCTACATTCTGAGACAGCCTTGTTACTTCTTTGTTGCAGACTAGAATGAACTCGATCCGTGGGATCGACTCCATATATAGCCAAGGAGTGGCTTTAAAGGCTGCAGCATTTGCAGTAGAAGTGCACATGTAAATACATCTGTTCTCTTGCTAGAACTAATCAAATTAGCGTACACAAAAATTGCAAAAATAATGCTGTGTACGCGTGAGAGACTTTTAACAAAGTTGCCATGAGTTCATCAATTACAGTTTACCTCAAAGAGTAATGACACCACTTGCAGACCAGGGATTGCCCAACCATTTTGACCTGTATAGTGATTTTATACAGCCTAACTCTCAGAACAAATGCTCTGCACGATTCCCTGTAAAAAAGCTGGCGGCAGTCTTTTATATAGTAATTGTATTTCGTGTGTCAAGTTCAAATGCAGTGAGGGGATTTAATCTTTTATAGGTGCCCTTTTCTGCTTGACATATTTTCCACGGTATCAACCAGTCAATTCCAATGCCCAGGTTCCAAGCAGATAGCCCCCATTGCGTTAGTGTTCAGTGTGTTGTTGTTTACAAGAAACAACCACCTTTCAGCCTTGCAGAGACAGTTGACAATGGTCTTTTCAAGGGGCAGTATAAATGAACAGGTAATTTTAACAATTTTATTTGCCATGGTTAAATGGTCCTTCAAGTTGTCAACTCCAGTCCAGTTCTTGTGTCTGCCATGTGTATGGATGTACATTTCCTGACTTATTATTGATACGCAAAATTTAGTAATTATGTATTCCATGTTACCTAATGTTTAGTAACTGTTTTCCTACATTTTCTTATTAGGTGTTAGAGGCCTGCCGATACATGCATGTATATAAGGAGATACATAATACTGAAGCCCCTACAACATACAGTGTGTTCATAGCACTTTGTACAGCCATGAACAGCATGTAGATACTTTTAGAAAATTCAAGCTGTGTCACATACTTTATTTTTTTTATACAGCACTGTATCTTTGTTCCATACATGACTTACTGTATAAGTTTTTCTTAGTCTTTGTTCTCATGAGCAGTAATTCGCCTTGTGAATCAATAATATACTATTCAGCTCAGTAACACTGTCAAACTGCATTTATCATCTCACTAACTGAACTTAAGCATCATTCACTGTTAGCTAGGGCACGTGAAAGCTAACATCAGGCAAGTAAAGTTATTTTGTAGTTACCTGATCAGGCAAGTAAATGTTTTGTACACTTGCTTGAAGGGCAAGTAATCTTAAAAATAAAATTTGACCTCTGTTTTATGAAATGTTATTACGGTACTACCGGTAACCAGTCTTTCCACATGATTGTACATTAATTTCTTTTTTCACATTTTTTTCCATTTTTGACACTGATAGTTGTTTATATGATCAACAGGTAGTACCAGTAGGCTAGAGCAAGAAACAGTGCCATATTACGGTGACCAACCTACCCGCGTAAGATTTCAAGCTACGAAGCAATTGCGTGTGCTTTCAGAGGATCCGATACAACATTTTGATGATTATGATTGGTCCTATAGTGTTTACACTGTGGCATAACAAACAAGACTTAATTCCTACATGTAAGTTACTAAAATGTACACATCATATATGCAACCTATGTTAAAACATCTAAGGTATTACTAGATATAGTAAGCTAAGCAATTTAGCAATTTTTTTCTGTCACAGTTTGAGTCGTTAGAAAGGGTGTCATCCATAATGTACCAAAATTGCCTGCTGGAGGCAGGAAATAGATTTCTCACCTCAGTGTATAAATTGCAATTAAATCTCAAATGTGTTTTAGCAGTAATTGTGGTTAGCATACGCTGAAATATTATGTCAAATATCGCAGTAGGGCTATATTGGCCACCAGGCATCTGCTTTGCCTATTTCAGTGTGAGTGCTTGTCAAGGTTCGCTGCATGAAAACGCAATAATACAGATAAATTCACACAAATGAATTACCTGTATTATAGAATAATACACGTGAATTCACATGAATCCACATGAAAACAGGCTTGCAGAATACAAGCAATGGATTATTGACTGTATTCATCTGTATATGCACTCCAGCTAAAACACAGGCAATAATCCATGCAAATACAGTATGTATTATTGGGTTTTCATGCAGTGGTTATGAATGAAAGACAATCAACCCTAGAATAATGAGATAAATTTGGCATTTCTAGTATGCTTCATTTTTTATTACTTTTTGTTATTTCTTGACTATCTTTTTCCTTGCAGAAGGCTTTTAGGTGGTTTTGGAACAAAGCTTCTGGACGTGACAAGGGCACACTGTTTTATTTCAAGGCACTACTTTGGCGTTCCAATGTCGGTCGTCTAGTGAAAAACAACTATACAGCACATGAAGAGCTGTTCCTGTTGGTAGGAGAATTAATTATGGAGCAGGCTTTGGAGTATCTTGGAATGACCACATATGATGATACACCCATCAAGGTAGCAAGCCTAGAGAACGTTGATAAAATGAGAAAGGATAAGAGGATTGAGTTGGCAGATAGAATTCTTCTGGGACTATTGAATCGGTATGGTTATGGATTATTCAGCATAGATGAACATTATGGAAGTAAAGTCAATCCTCCACAAAGCATTCTGAATGAAGGGGAAAGTGCTACAGATCAGGTCATGAGCTACTCATCACATTTTTGTCACTGGGCCCTTTACTTAATGCAGCTCAATGATATGGCTATAAGGAAGGTGACCTCGATAGACTAATATTATCATGTAAAGTGAATATTCTATTCTTTTTCTCACATTCAAAACTCAGCAAATATTATGTTGAAAACAGATTTTTGCTGAAATCTAAGGTCATTACATCAGAATGGATGCAGCTAAGAATAATGGAAGAAAGTTTTGTAAACATGAGAGGTTGTACAGGTAACAATATGGAAACCGATCTTGTAATGGAACATTCTGTGCCGAATGCAAAGGACACAATCCGACAGCTTGGACCAAATAAAACTGACAATGCAATTGTTCATGCAACTCAGGCAGCAGACACGACATTGTAACACATAATTTCAGCCATGCCATCGGAGCACGTCAGAAGTCATCAAGACACACAACAAGGTTATCCGAAGCCGATAGAAACAGAGTGAATTCAAAAGAACAGTTGCGTCAAGTTGATGACACTGAGACTTAGCTGCTGCCCCAAGGTCACCAAGGCTGATTTTGTTCTACCTGTCTCCTTTACGTGCTGCTTGATTTTGAAGCCCTGAAAGTGAATACTTTTCAAATTTTTTCCTCTGTTTAAGAAAAATTACACAAGTTCCCCTACTAACTGAACCTAAAAGAGACAAAATTATCCCTGGTGGCCTTCCCCTTTATCCATGGTCACTCTATGCTTACAAACGGTCAAGAAATGCTGCCTTTTTCATTGAACAACAGAAAATTTGAGCAAATCACAGACCCCAGAAAAAGACTTGAGTCTTCGAGCAAATATGCTTGCAGATCTACTTTGGCCACCAGTGTACAATAGAGACGTTACAGTCTTTAGGAAATGTATATGTGTTTCAAATATAAAATTCCCATTTTACATTTTATTATATCAATATATACAATATTGCCATTTACATATTTACTATTTAATATACGGTGGAAAAAATAATATTTTTTTTGCCAAACAACACACACAGGGAGTGTGGTAAGGAAAAAATTAAATAATGCAACAAAAACACTTGGTCAAAATGTCGATCCAACTGTAAATGTTGGGTTGGTTTTGCTTGATATAGCACCCTCGAGAGGCTGGGACTTGTTTTCTCATCAATGTAAGACTGTATCAATCTCGTTGAGTTGCTCAAATTTCAATCTGAAATCAGTGCATATTATTTATTTACTGCTTTTTGAATTCCATACCAAAGGTTCATGCTTACAAATAATTTCTGAAAAATTCTAAACATAACATCATCTCCAGATATATTTTACTGCTTTTTTTTAACT
Source organism: Ptychodera flava (assembly GCA_001465055.1). Lineage (NCBI taxonomy): Eukaryota > Metazoa > Hemichordata > Enteropneusta > Ptychoderidae > Ptychodera > Ptychodera flava. The sequence goes on along the minus strand of LD355333.1, from coordinate 22,169 downwards.
TTTGCAATCTGATATGATAGTGAAAGAAACTAATCTTTTTTGTCCAAAAATATTCACAAACATGTAGTTTGTAATCCTTATTGTCAAAACGTCTTGCTGAATTGAAAGTACCACATTCAATGTATTAGCCTTTTCAAATTATTATTATGTAATTTCAGGAAAATGGCTTAAAATGTCATCAAAAAACTGGAATGAGCTGTTTTGAAAGTCAACATGGGTCTGAGACTTTGTCTGTTTTTAGACCATGTAGTTAGCTGTTTTCACACCAGTAGATATCATTGGATAGGCACAGTTATGGCAAAACAACATTTTAACTAGTACTATCCCTGTATATTGTCAACACATCTGTAATTCTTGAAGTTGTATTTCAAAGGAGATGGTCAACATTGAAAGATGATGTATGGCAGGAGAGATAGGGTGTTCATTCTTGTGATGAAACCCTATAAACAGGCCCATAATCACAATCGATAACAATGTGTTTAGGCCAAACCATGAGAGTGAAAAGAGTTAAAGCCCAAATGTGTTATAACATGATCTCAAAGTATTCCATGTTTTCCAAAAAGTTTCTTTGAATAAGACCCATTGAAAACTGAAAAAGTGTACAACACTGTCATAAGTGCCAAAAGTGGCATGTAAATTCAAACGTTTTAACATCATCTTTTAATGTGTTGTGCATGCTTGTTTCTTTTATGATGACAATGTGCATGTGCAGGAAATACTGCATTTTTTTGTACTTTTCCATGGTGTGCCATTTTAATGAGTGTGGCACCCTATCATTATTTATTCTGTTAAAACGTGTAGGAATGGTCCAAATCGGCGAGCAGTGATACTTCTATTCAGTTAGCACATTTGCATGAACCAACTTTGGTTGAAAATAAAATCATGAAAAAAATGCATAAAATTCACAGGTATTGGGGCTTTGATATGAAGCACGAGTAAATTTGTCCATAATACAAGATGCTTCGCAAAACCCTGCTGAGTGAAATAGTTCCCGATTATGTTGCGTAAGAGCTTCTGCGCTACCAAAAGGATTTAGAAGCGAAGCGTCAGATCCAAAATTGCTGCAGTGCTTTGCCTTGGAATAGCTGGTAATTCAATACCGAATTTAGATTACGTCCTAGTGTTTAGTATCATTATACTCAATTTTTTTCTTTGAATTTCTTTTGTATTCCATTTGATTGTGCTAATTTTAAAGATTGTTCAATGAGTCCGGCTCTGTCTACCAGGTTATAAATTTTCCTCGGGATCTGAACTTCAGCTTAATATCATTAATTGTAATTCTACTTTGCATGTGGTCAATCAGGACACAAAATTCCAAGTGATATTCACTAAATACCTACGTCTTCAAGCACATATTCGTCTCCAAATCACTTTTTTTTGAAATTGTTGCCATTTATTACTGAGCATGCTGAGTGTGCCTCGTACGTCTCTTGGGTGGGATAAAGGTCATGACCTCAGACGCGGTCTATAAACTTGTCTGAGCGAAAAAATGCTTTACATATGTACCACAGTTTACTTGCATCGAAGCCCGCTCGTACTACCGGTATTTGCACTGCAATGCAATACCAAAAACATTATGCTGTTCCTTTATGTTAATGAGTATTTACCAATTTTGACCCGGAACTATTTTTGTTCGAGTTTGAGTCTCAGATTGGCAATAAGTCATTGATGCTGCAGATTGAAAAATGTAATAAAACCTTAAGGCATCGAATATTTCATTTTTTTCTGCATTTTGTCATCACAGATAATTGGTAAAGTGTAAAATGTATGATAAATCAAAATATAACTTCGCTGTAGGCTAATGTGGTTAGTTGATTAAAATTAGTTCAGTGTAGAAAAGAAGGTAGAATAAATTCGGAATGGTGAGTAAAAAAACGATTCACTACTTTCGATAGGATTTGCTGACTCGATGTGCGGCGTTAGATGTTCGTTGTCTGCTCGCAAAGTGATTCTTTTTCATCCTGGAGTGCGGCGACAAAACGTCATGGGACGCCACACTGTTTGATTGACAATTTGTGAGAAGAAAGTTGCAATTTGTGAACCACTCACAGACCTTGTTGTTGATGAACTTCCCCCCTCGTGGTATAAAATTGAGACAAAATTCAGAAAGGGCCAATCATGACGCAAGTTTTAGAGAAGACAATCAACCCGAGATATGAGAGGGCTTTATTTTTATCATCCAATGATAGTTTGGACTTATTTTATAGACATCCTGAAGGAAAGTCATTCATTGATGCCGAGTCACAACTTTGAACAAAGCGAGAGTCCGGGGCCGCCGGGGATGTTTGAGTACGATCACCCGGCCTCGACAATATTTACCCCAGAGACCGGCGTTGGCGTTGATAGATCATACCATGTAAAGTTTTCTTACTACTATCTCGCATTACTTTTTTGTGAATATTTTGTAAATCACAATTTTCCAATCGCGTAAATAATAAGCTTACGTCGCATAAGAACATTTTCACGTCCTTTCGTGTGATGATCGACCTTCGCCACTCCATCCAGGTGTCAGCCCCGGCCGGACTGGATGTGTTAATCACGGCAATTTGACAGCAATACTTGAAAAGAAATACACTACATCCCTACCCAATGTAAAACTTTATCTTTCTGACATTATTATCCAAACGTCCTTTCACAAACTCCTCACTTTGCGCGATATGCACATAAATATACGTTAAGGCCAGGAGATACGGCGCGCCTTTCATGGGCTTGCAAAATACATAGGAGTTCGTTGACCTCATTGTACGTCTGGGCGACCGACTTGGCGACGCGCGCGAAATCGAAATATCGTTTAAAAACTGGAAGTTTTGAATAGTTCATGTTGTTTAAAGGTTATAATTTTTAAAAGTTCATGGCTCCTATCATATTCCTATCTATTGATCTAAATCTACGCCTCTTTTACGAGCGTATACCGTTTCGGTCACAGGTTCATGTTTGTATATTATATCACAGAGTAATATCATAGACAGAGTGGCAACACTTGCATGCCTTTTGTTCCATGGTCGTCTCGGTAGACTATTGGCTTTTCATATTAAAATGAGCTTCAAAGGTGTTAAACTTTTTGGAGGCTTGGTTTGTGGTTGATAATTACACGAGATTATGCGAAACATACGACAAGATGGCATCGTACTGCCAGTCGCGTAGCAACCATAGTTACTTTGTGAGCTCTCAGGCCAGAAACACTGCCTCACGCCAATCAAAACATAACACGCCAGCAGTTTCATAAAAATGTCCTTTCTTGGCGCACGTGTAAAAGACGGTGTGACTGACCGTAAACCATTGAGTAAAACCAGACAGTATCGATAAAAGACTTTCAAATTTGGTTCAAACACACTCATTATATATTCATGAAAATATGAGAGCAATTTTTAAAACGGTAAAACCCACTTTCCTGAAGCTCAAAACACTTGCGTTTTCGCCAGCACATCAATTCCGATCAGCACCACACGACAACTACAACACAAGCTTTGTCGAACATACTTTCGCTTAACAATTGGTGAAAATCCGAAAATTACCGAAGGGTGCATGGTCGGCACTCTTCGGAAAAGAGAGTCAAGAGCTTCGTGAGGCGAGGCAAACATGGATTGCTTACGTAACCGCTTCACGCCTTAAACAATAGCTGTTGCCACTCTGTCTATGATATTACTCTGTGATTATATTGTCTGCACGGGCGAAACATCGTCGGGGGGTGCGACTCCGCGGCTTGTCCAGAGTGTTCGTTTGATGCCGCTAATTCACATTAAATCAAACCCATTCACAATTTTAAAGACGGGAAGAGTAAACAAAGGTATGACTGGAGTAAATTAACATGCTTCGTGACATTATACGCGTAAAGATACTTGAAATTAGCGGTTTTCGTCTGTGATGAATTTGTTCCGTTAGAACATAGGGTAAGCGACGGGGGTCACGTATAGTGGTCGGGCGCACTTACAAACAAAAAGTCGGTCGCGAGCCCCCCCACCGGAGACGGGATATTATAATTATTAACCGCAAACACGGAGATAATTTAAGCAAACAAATTAAACCAGGTGAATGCCAGAATAATTTGCAAGAAACATACCAAAATGTACCTCATTAAATGCGATTGTGTTTGTTTATATTTGCCTTTATTATAATTTCTCGCGCGGGGGCACCGTCAATTGTTAGGGTAAGCGAGAGTACACGGGATTTTGCGAGAGATTTTGAAAAATCGGATTTTTTATCAAAAATACGAATTTTTATCAACATATTTCTGTATCACCGTTTTCCTGAATGAGAAGAGAACGTGTGGCCACAAAACAGGGTCTCTTTACGATCTGTGCTTGGAGAACTGGGTGAAAAAAAGATCCGGGCGTAAATAGGTCAACCTGAATTCTTTTTACTATATAGTAGTAATTAATGTTAATACCAATTATGCATATATCGGTATTGTATTGAACATAGGATTTTCAATGAAAAAAAAACACTCATAGGTGATCAAAGACATGACAAACATTGAAAGTAATACTTGTACATTGTACCGTACTTTATTTTAAAACAAGTGTAGTGAAAGGTTCGGTTTTTATTTTGAAGCAATTTTTCAGAAATTTTGACAAGAGCTCAGTACTCTTATGAAGCAATTTTATGAGTTGTTACTAGCTCACCTGAAGTGGGTGGTTGAGCTCTTATTCTGATGTTTATAGAATCATAAGTTTCTTCTTAATCAAGGCAAAGAAAAACAAAATTTTAAAGTGTCAAATTTGAAGGTTGACAGACTCGCAATCCATCTTTGGTTCAATGAGTTTCACACATAAAGCAGATTGACTTAAAATTTTCACATTTACAGTCTGATTAGAAAGTGTTTTTTTATTAACCACTGCTGTTTGTTGCTAAGTTCCTCTAGTTTTGATGTCTGACTGTCATGCATATCACAGAAACTTTCAAACATCATCACATGAAATATCAGAAATATCAACATTCCAGCTACCTCTCTGTATCTCTCTATGGTCTATATAAGACTTGTTTATAAACGAGTGCTCTGTCTTTCGGGGATCATACATCAAACTTTTCTATCTATACATGAATCTCTGTTGACTTGTTTAATATGTCTTGCCTTTCTGTATTCATGTCACTTTCTCACATCAGCATATATTTGTTTGTTAGTTCATGGCTCAGTGTCTTGGTTATAGACACTGTCTATGGTACATCAATTTATCTTTCATCTACAGCTGTATTAAGGTCATTATGCCGGTCACTTTGACCATCTAAATAATTAACATCACCCGGCTACCACATCAAGTACTGGTATCTTCTTCACACCCACTATCAATAGTACCTAGCTAAAACACTTGATATGAGTGGAGAGACAAATTATACTTTATCACCATACTGTCTGACAAACAAATTTGCATCTTACAATATCGCCCTCCTGTCTGGACCTGGCTAAAAGACTGATTTAGATTTTGTCAATTGACACACTGCATGATGAGGGTTGGGACGAGGCCGTTAGAAGACTCCTAAAAGAGGCCAATTGGATAGATTTACAGGCTTGTCGTACTCACGGGGCATACCAGAGGAACTTGCCAACTACTGCAAAAGGCTCGTGCTTTTTGAAAAGTATAAAGGTGAAAATGTTTCAGCCAAATTTTCTAGAGATGGGATCTATGGCCATGCCATCCACACAGATACACTACTCAATAAAACTTGCAAACAAAATCAAGGAACACTGCCCTGGATTTTCTGGTGTGGACTTGACAATGGTGGATATGTCTGATGTAAGTAAACTGTGTTCAGAGTTTGAAAATTTTGATTTTTTCTAAGTTGTCCTTGTAGCTGAAGGCTATACTTTTTTATTGGTCCAAAGGTTAATTCACTAGTCAATATGAATGTAAATAAAACTAGCCTGTAACTTCTGGTGTTTTTCTTCAAGATTTTGCTGTCTGTTTTATTTCATATTCTTGATCAACTCAAATATGCACTTCGAAATGCCCAGTGTACAGCTTGTAAATACAATGTCTTTGCGCGTAAGGAACATTGTTACTTTTTCCATTGGAATTCAAGTGTGTACTTGTCAACTTGTCATTGGCAACTGTAGGTAGCATAGTTCATTTTATAAAAAGACAAGCTTTGTTGATAAACACAGATCAAGAACACTTACAAAATCATCAAAGTTACAGTCTCTGTTCTTTTCGACCTTAGTCTAAAATAGCAGTTTTCAGTCTGTTACCGGGGTATATACTTATTTTATATAGTCAGACAAACATAATCGAGGTTTCTTATCCTGTAGAAGACTGTGTGTCAACATACAAAGATTTTGACCCTAGGGCATCTTATATTTCATTGGAAGGATTTATGCACGTGGTATTTCCCAGGTCTGGTGACCAGACGTATGCCTAGAAAGCAATGAAAAAATTACCGGGCCTTGACCTTACCTTACCATGCATATAAGGCCAAGATATTTCTACCAATCGATACATTATGGAAAGGAATAATGAGAAAAGAAAATAACTATCTCCGACATTCCATAGCACTTTTCCTTTATCAGTTTTACTTGTCAAACACAATTACCATGAGAGGAACTGCCGTGAAGAACTGTCCGGCAAAGCAGCTGATTATGTATTCAACATTAGCATATATTAGCATACAAATAATCAGCATATCAACGGACTAGCTAGTGATGTATGAATTTTAAGTGAGGGCGTCTTGACCGATGGGAGGAGAACTCCGCGAAGGTGCTAATTAGTGTTCGATGACAATAATTGGCGCTTGATTACAGTCTGATTGCATATCCATTACATTTGTTTAAAAAAAAACTGTCCTCACTCTAAAAAAACACGTCTTGTCTCTTGTCACGCACTTCTTCCTATTATACTGGACCTGCTTTCTGTTCGTAAGTTGCTTCTGTAAATACTACGTTATTGTTTCCTTTTGGAAGTGGCTATTCGCACCGCCGGCAGCAGTGCGGATAATCAATTTTCTATTGATATTGATGTCGATAGTGTCAGAAAAGAGTTGCTTTGCATTAGCACCAGCAAAGCTATAGGAAGTGATGGCATTCCCAATATGTTTTTGAGGGAATGCGTAAATGAACTTGCTATACCAATTACCATCTTATTCAATAGGTCTATTAAAGAGGGGATTTTTCCTGATATCTGGAAACGTGCAAACATTATCCCTATTTTCAAATTAGGAAGTCGTTCAAAAGTTGAACATTACCGGCCAATTTCCATTTCATTGAAAAGAAATGTTCATATTTCCCTTACAAACTCGACACTCATGCATTGAGTAGAGTCAGTAGCATGAGAGATCTCGGTGTTATTATTGACCAAAGATTATATTTTTGTGACCATGTAAATAACATGATTCAAGTTGCTAGAAAAGCTCTCGGTTTTATTATGAGGAATAGCCATTGTATTAACAGTGAGCACGTTTTAAAATTATTGTACTTTACCTTGGTAAGGTCTAAGCTTGAATATGCTTCTGTTTTTTGGAACAGTATAAGAAAACACCAGCCTGATACAATTGAAAGAGTACAGCATAAATTTTTAACGTTTCTTCATAAAAGAATTACTGGTTTTTACAGTGATGACATTGACTCGTTGTGCAATTTTTACAATTTACAGTCATTAAAATCAAGGAGGACTATTTTTGATCATATATTTTTATACAAATGCATAAATACAAAGTTTAATGTTAATGCTTTAGCTTCATTTTTAATCTTCATGTACCAAGGTTTTCAACTCGACGTACTACTTTGTTTCATGTGCCATTTGGTAGAGTTAATTGTGTTCGTGACTCTCTATTTAGTAGAATTTCGAGACAATTTAATTTGCTTTTAAACGAATACAATGACATTGATCCTTTTTCTGTAAATTTAAATGGTTTTAAAAATGTTTTAAATCATTGTTTTCTCAGTATTTGTTAAACTTGTTCGTCTTGTCTTCATGTTTTAACTCTGTTTCTGTATTTTTACTAACAGTCTTCCATAAATGGCCTCGGCTGTGGAAGTCATTATTAATAAAATAAAATAAAATAAAATAAAATGAAAATAAATTTCTTATTCGCACCGCAAGGCTTATACCCAATCGGATAGCGGTTGATATATACAACCAATAAAATTGTAGCTTTCACACATACAAGGATATTTGGTTAATATTAATTGCTCTGTTAACCTTTATTTGGAACTTGATGTCAAAGTGGAACGGTGAGTAGGCAAGACGTGTCAGAAGTGGCCGTAATTGCATATTATCTGGTGCCGCGTTCGCTTCCGCGGACAGGATTTTTTTCTCCCTACCCACTCTGTTTGTTCATCTCTCGTTCTCTCTCACCTTCTCTTTTTCCTTCCATCTTCCCTTCTTTCCCTCTTCGCTCAGGCCCCAGCCCCATTTCCCACCCCACGGGCCGGCACTACTTAGCCCACACGACACAATAAGTGCAAGTGCAATAAGCCAGCACACGGCCCGCGGGCTTACAAAATAATATTGCAGCTGCTCAATCCCTGTGCTAATGCCTTCAAACTTCACATCGCCTACACCTCAACTTTCCTTAAGGGTTTAGTCTGGACATCGTGAAAACAAAAGTAATAGAAAAAATGTATCCGTCTCTACTGCAGAGACGACGTCAACTGTACCATCGTGACATGTGATGCGATGCTGGCCTAGCGACGCTAACAAAATAATTTTTGCCTGGTTACTCGAAATCATGGACTGGTCCGTACTGAGCCTGCCTTCAGACCATTTTCATTATAAAATAGAATATTTAAATGTTATGTCGGATACACGACGCAAACAATGGTACAAATGCGCGTCCTATTACCCTTACAAGCAGTTTTGCGTCTCAAATACGCACTATGGATCGGGAAAAGTGCGAATAAGAAATTCCTTATCCGCACCGCTGCGGTTCTGATAAGAATTTAAGATTTCTTATTCGCACCGCAAATTTAAATTCCTTATCCGCACTGCTGCGGTGCGAATAACAACTTTCTTTATTTTTTAATTGACTTTATAACCACAGTCCACAATCCAGTCAGATGACTAGGTGAACTGGTTTTGAAATGTTCGGGCAGCACTTTTCCCGAACGAAGTCGTTCCGGCCCCCAAAATGAAGTTGTTCATGGCCCCGAGAGTCACTCAATCGCGCCCTAAGACCAAAGGCTAGTTATGTAAAATTAGATATTTGTCACGAGTCATAATTACTGGCAAAAGATGTCCCTATCGCTCACTCAACCTTTGTTGTCCCTTATGGGTCCGACTATAAATTTATTGTTTGTGTCCCTCTCTCTACATACAGATACATTTGTATCTTAGGAAGGGCCTAGAGCCAGGGAATAATCTTGGTGTCAAAATTATTTCGTTTGAGGGCCGGAACGACGACATTGCTCTTGGGACCGGAACTGTTTTGCTTGGTGAAAAAGCGGGGCCGGAAGGGTTCGGGGCCGGATCGTCAACTACCCTGCAACAATTAAGTGATCAATGACCCTTGTGACTTTCGTTGCCTCTATGGTTGTCACGGTATGGAGACATGGCAAGGAAGTAGTCCAGCGCCCGAGTTCGCACAAACGGCATCAGTCTAGCAAAAGTCAGAAGAAGCAATGCATGGGTTTCAAACAATGATTTTGATAAGGGCAATTACCAATGACTTAAAATTTGTGTTTCTGGTTAAACTATCTTTCCTTTACTATGTATGGCTACACAAAACATATCCTATTTTTATGTGTAACTTACGCATGCAAGTGGAAAAACGACTCACTACCTGTGATAAATTTGAAAGCTGAACTTTTATTGAAAAAAGTGTGAGTATGACACCTGCCACTTTCTATGATCATAGACCCTTGAGGGTCTATGCTATGATAGATTGAAATGCTGACTTCTCTTGAATAGTGGTGCTGAAAGTGATTTGCACTATTTGTCTTAGCATTGTTTGGTATTGTTTTATAACATTACAGGTGAATAGTCTGTAGTATATGCTTATCAGCAAAAGTGTTTTGTTTGCAAACACTGGCGTGCCTCCTGTTGCATGTGCATCCAAAAGCGTAGTTGGAAGAATCTATTTTCATTCAAAGGGAAGTGTGAGATTTAAGTATATCCAACCAAATTTAATATACTCTAAGTAGCTGTGATAATGTATGATTTACTCTCTCACCATTACAACTTGTTCATATTTTAAATGGTAAAAATTTCTTAGGCTATGTCTATAGTAGGTCAAATTGCAAGAGGTATGTGTTGAACACCATGTGGTTAAATGGAATCGCCCATTTCTATCAAAGCCTTACTGTAGAAATTGTCGTGGCTCAGAGCTTTCTTACTGTAGAAATTGTCGTGGCTCAGAGCTTTCTTACTGTAGAAATTGTCGTGGCTCAGAGCTTTCTTACTGTAATAATTGTCGTGCCTCAGATTTTTTTAACAGTTCTCATCGTGATGCCGATGTTTTAGATGGCCCCTCCAAAGGTGATGACAAAGAGTGTGAGGTAAGTCATCCATAAATATTCTTTATGATACATAATTTGCAGACTTTCTGACAAAGCTAAAAACAGTGTTTTAGCGCAGTTATTTGATCAACTGTCAACGGCATTAGGCCATACTAGTACAAGCGACCTAGAGGCCGATATAGCTCCGCTGTGTTTATGTAGAGAATAACGTTTTTTGACACATGTTGATGAAGAAGGTGGAAATCTTTGATAGCTCAATGCAGTGGCCAGAAAAAAGTGGCTAAAATAGCTGCAAAAATACACAATTGAAGATTTCATCATACTTTGCATATATCACATCGGATCATCCCTAAGAACATGTCAACCAAAGCTAATATCTGATGAGTCGTTTTTTGAGAATAAAATTTTCAGACCAAAAATGGCAACAATTTCCCCCAAAATAAAAATTGCAGATTCCATCATAATTTCAAAAGATCAAATTTAGTTCATCTATAGAAACCTGTATACCAAATTTCAAAGCTGTTGTACCAATACTTTTGAGAAACACATTTTTTAACCAAAAATGGAAAAAATTGACCGAAAAATTCAAACTTGCAGATTTCAGCATAATTCCAATAAATATCATTAAGGTGATCTGTAGGAACCTGTATACCAAATTACAAAGCTATCAGATGAGTAGTTTTGGAAATACACATTTTTTGACCAAAAGTGGCAAAAATTGCTCCAAAAATACAAAATTGCAGATTTCATCAGAAATTCAATATATATTACTTAGTTCATCTATAGAAACCTGCATACCAAATTTCAAAACAATCAGATCAGTACTTTTAGAGAAATACATTTTTTGACCAAAAATGGCAAAAATTGCCCTAAAAATGCAAATTTGCATGTTTCTGCACAATTTGAATAAATCTGAAATAGATCATCCCTAGAGACATATGTACCAAATATCAAAGCTATCTGACTGGTACTTTTGAAGAAGAAGATTTTTAAAGATTTTTTAACCAAAAAAGACAAAAATTGCCTTAAAAATACAAATATGCAAATTTCACCACGATTTGAACAAGTCACCCTAAGTAAACTGCATAACAAATTTCAAAGCAATCGGACAAGCGGTTTCAGAGAAGAAGATTTTTTTACCAAAAACACCAAAAAATGCCCCAAAAATACAAATATGCAAATTTCACCACGATTTGATCAAACTTAAGTAAGGTCACCCCATGTGAGCTGCATATAGAATTTCAAAGCAATTGGACTTGCGGTTTCAGAGGAGAAGGCAATTGTTGACGACAGACGACGACGGACGACGACGGAAAATCAACCTATTTGAAAAGCTCCGCGTCGCTGACAGCGGAGCTAAAAAACGGGGAGGCGGTTGGAGAGTACTTTTTTTCCCTGTTAAACTTTAATACCCCCTTTACCTTGTTCTTTCAATAACCCTTCATGACCATCATGGCACACGAAGTTGACACAAGTGTACTAGGCCTACTAATTGTGTTATTTTTAAAGCAATCGCGATCTTGTGCCGTTCCTGGTTTCATGCCAAACTGATCATCCAAATGCATTTGGGAAACTTGTGGGCACACTCAGTAAACAATAAGGCCTTACTTATTCTGGAATGCTCAGATGACAATACAAAGCAAAGCAACTACTACAGCTACTAGCTAGGAAATTCTACTATATTGCCGAATAGGTAGCAGCTACTAGCCAGAGGAAATTTTTCTTTCTTACTGAATGAATAAAAAAATCGGCTACGTTTTAATTTTGAAGCTACCATGGTTAAACTCTATTCATTTCTCTACCAGACGAGAAAGGTATAGTCACGGTCAACATAATAGAGTAGTTGATGATCGCAGCCACATTCCTGCCTGTGCAGCGTCCGGACCTGGCCACAGCCGATCACCTGTTGGTCACCTAATGGGGGCACGATTTTCCCATCAGGCTTTGCACCATTAAACATGGCTGCGTCCAGTCACTGCACAGGAACGGAGTATCGAAATCTACCCTAGCATCAAACTGATAGCAAGTAAGTGTCCATCCGTACAAGAATTACATGTCATATAGTAATTGGTAGTTTAACCTGATCGCTAATACTCGGTCACGTTCATAAAATGGCTATTTATGTATTTCAGGCAACACTTATCAGCATACCCCGATATCTGTAAATCCACAGTTGGAGGGACTGTGGTAAATTGAAGTGAACACTCTCCAGCATCAAAGTAAGGGACACAAATAATGACGAGAATGTAGGCTATCTGTCGGCGTCTACGCCAATAATCAATCACGTCGCCATTGGCTTATTTCTGCTTTAAAAAGATTGTATCTGGTAAAACAAATTCTAAGTGTAATTAGCTGCGAGGCGGGGTTGACCTTTTGATGACCCGCATAGAGACGCATGCTACCCCGCCAACAGATAGCTGCGTTTCCACTGCTCAAGTTGTATATGAAACATATTTAACCTGAGATCGACTGCAACATAATTCAAGTTTGTTATCATGGCCATGCAATACCATAACGTCGACATCTACGTTTACGTTGTTTATCAGGCTGTAATCATACACCCAGGATTGAGCAAAGCTAGAAATAGTAAGATCTCGCATGATTTTCCGTGATTCAAAAATGGTCTTGCCCATTCACTGGCATGGCAAAGGGCAGAAGTTGCAACTGAAAAATTACCTGCGAAAACCGGAAGTGCCCTCTTTCAAACTTGTTGATACAGGTTTCACACCACTAAATAAGCTCCCATGCATATTTTGTAGGTTTTTAGAAGTTATACACTCAGTGTGACAGTTTTTTGGACAGGGTAGTGAATTTCGCCCATAATTAAGCCATTTCATAAATGACGAGCAGTACAAAATCTTATTACCATACCCTTGGAAATGGTATTTAGGGGGTCAAAGTTGCAAAATTTTTGACCCATGTTGGGTGCGTAGTAATCGGACTGCTATCGCACTAATTGGACGTCGTATTTGGAATATGATTATAAGGGCTAAATACTGATATTTTGAAACTTCGAACCCCAATTTTTAATTTCAATGTGTTTAGAAACCTATATGGTAATATTTTCGTGATAATTAGTTACGTTTAATCCATAAACGACGCAACAATATTTTGACGTGTATAGGGCTCAGATATCAACCACGGGCTGTCTCTATGTAGCGTTCAACACCTTGTATCATACGGTGTGGCTAACTTTGCCAAGTTTGTAGCCCGAAATGGCTTCTACCGAAAAAGAAACTATCCAAAACGGGACAGCAGCGTCACCTGACTTAACATGCCGTAGCATGACTTGTAAAACACCCTTACCGAAATCAGGTATACCCTAAACCCACCCCAGAAGCCAACCCCAGGCACACCTGAAAGTTACCTGTAAGATACCCGTGAACGCATACCTGTAACTAACTCAAAAGTACCTTGATTTCGACACTTACGGGTGGACCCGTTATCCACCCACAACCACCCCTGACTTACGACAAACCTCAAATCCACGTTTAAAGGCCAGGGCCGGGTATAAATAGCCTACTGCTCCCGTTGGAGTTAGTTTATGCAAAGCATGGCTTTGGTGGCGTCTTGCTCGATCGCTCCGTAAAAACCATACCAAAATGGTCACAGGCGAAGAAATTTACGCGTCCATGCACCTATACCTAACTATGAATGTCCAGTGATTGAATGTATCGATAAAATTTTATGATTTGAGCATAAATAAAGCTGATTTTGATCGATGAAGGTATTTCTCTTTGTCTTCAACTAGCGTGGCAAGCGGCCATAACAAAGGTCTGCAAGCTGTCACTCAAAAAAGGACGCGATACAGGTGTGAATCGGTAAACGTTTGCGATGTCAACATGTTAGATACGGCACAGCATTTTAATTAGATGGAGCGACCGCAGTGCAGACCCGCAAGCACAGGCGCTCTGTAGCTTGGGAGTCTGCTAATAGATCGATTTTCGGCTCGATCTATCGATCCCGTAGTCGATATGCCAATGACTGCAACCTAAACACCCATACTGTGCCTGCTAGTATGTTACTCAAGCCATAGTGCGTTTTTGCGTAGACGCCGTACCACGACACGCCGCTATTTCCAATCGTTTCTTCAACAGAACTGTCATGTAAAATTCAGATTCAAGTTCTTTTAGATTTTGCTGTCGTGAAAAGTATTATTATTATCGTCTTGCCGTTTTCAAAGATTTTTGAGGACCTAAACGACATCGTGTGTTGCTCCATTGCCATGGAATCCGATGTCAAGGAAAAGCGGTGACGCTTTTCAAGTTGAATATAATTTCCTTTCTGTTTGCATTAGTCAGTTCATCGAAATACTTTTCACAATTGAGTAAACTATAGACAGTGGACTGTCTCGATTCTCCCGTCTATGATTAGATATTCACTGACTCATCCTTTCTCTAATTTCATCTACAATACTCTGTCCTAATTTGAAAGATGTAATTATCCAAACCTATATTGTCATTTATTTTTGACCAACGTACAAAAACTTGGTCCGTTCGCCAAAGCATATATCTGATGAGATGTTTTGCGAAACAGTGAATAAATATATTGGATGAACAGCCGTACTCTATGCATTAGGGGATATTCATGTTGCAGTCTCTCCGAAAAAAAACGGGGATGTTTAGGCGATAACAAAGGCGATGACTCAGTATATAGTTGAATAAAGAAAAATTTGGACATCATATTTTTATGTAAGCGTACACTTGTCGGTTAGATGTGCGACCGTACGCAGATCGCCCATGCATTCTCCTAAAACTAGTCAAAACAATTCTGCGACAATGATGGTTTCCATTCGTGAACGTCCTTGAACCCGTACCCGCGACCATTGTTTTTTTATGTGTTTCGTGGTTGATGATTGGTAGAGTTCATGTATCGAAATTTGAAGACACACGTGATTGAATCCTATGAATGTTATGCAATTGACGGTGTGTAGCGACGGCAACAGTCCACGGACCATGGGAGTATCAGCAGTACGCAGTACATTGCATGCTTTCTAAGAATGAACAGCGTGTTTCCATTGCTACCATGCGAAATCCGGCTTTGATCAATGTTCCTGTCCTGACGTAGGATTACTTTCAAGCTGCGTAGCTACTGTTGAGGTTCAGATATCCGAATCTTTCGTGTTCGAAAGGCTTATCGAAAATACTAAACGTTTGTTATTAGTTTAGATGTACATAACCCAAGCACACGGGGCAAAGCTAAATACTAACCAGGTTGGAAAATTTCTGCGAGTCGCTCTCACCAGAGATCACGAGGAAAAAATACGTCGATATCATTAATCCGCCATGTTTATTGTTGTTTGTACATGTACGACTAATTTGAAAGTGAGAGACTTTCTTGACGGTGAAATTCATATTCATTCAATATTTTATGCACTAAGTCACCTTTGCACTTAAAGACGTCCATTCGGGAGCAGAAACGTTTACAGACTTTCGATGGTGATAACTAGCTCCATGTTGTGACATGTCTCCAGTTACGAAGTTTATCCGGTAAACTTCGTAAATCGAAATCGACATTACCATTGAGCGATGATCGTGAAGCGTTAAATAAATGTCGGCAAAATAAAACATCAAATGGCTAGACGAGGAGAGAGAGAGAGAGAGAGAGAGAGAGAGAGGTGGTTTATGCACTCGCGAATGGATCATGGTCTATAGGACGGATGGATGCTGTGTCGGTTCACACATTTGCGCTGCACAGATATCGAAAATGTACAGATACTTTTCCGAAATTTGACTTATTTTATAACAAGCGTAGAACAAAACCAACAGTGTTGAAGATACTCTTCAGATGCTTGATTCGTAAGTTTGCTAAAGTTGGTGATGTTGCATTTTATTATCCCCGTTAATAATCTTTTATAGATTAATGCACCACGGTGTTAATTTCGGATCAATTCAATGATTTCAAACCATAATTATTTTTTTAGTGAGAGGGCTTTTCTGTCAACAAAACGATCGGTAATAGCAGAGTATCTTGGCAATGGCACGACGTCTACACTATCGTTTCATTTAGCTGCAGCGATTGTACAGTTGCAGCCCGTGCCCGGGCCCCGGGTAGGCCTAATTCGGAACCTAAAAAAGCCGTCAGCTGCAGCGGCGTCGTGCTGTACCTTTGTCATTACTGTTGAAGTACAACTGTCATTGCTACTAGCATCGCGGGCCGCTTCATGAAACGTTTCTCAGTCTGCTCAGTGTACTGGTCTCGCCGTTATATTCAGTTACGTATAATCTGTTGTTTGCATGTCAACACATTGGCCTGTTTACAATCTCCTGTGCACACTAATGGTGACCGTATTTACAAAGACATAAACATTCGATCCCGCCCGTGAATGTCAAAGGTGAACGGGATTAACTTGATCCCGGGTATCAAGTCCCTGGCCTTTAACTCACCTATGTACACACACTTGTAACTCACCCAAAAGTACCTTGATTTCGACATGTGCAGGTGCACCTACAAACCACCTGTGCAGCCACAAAGAACCCACATTTGGCAGTACATCCATCCGAAACGAGCTCACAAGTAAAGGTGGGTCTTGAGTGGACCTGAAACCCACCTCCTAAGTCCAACTTAAATGATGCTCATCTGGATGCAGTCATTTAAAGGGTATACTCAGAATAAGCATACATTATCAGGATTCCACATTATTGGGACTTTGTCGAGGGATTGGGGTAAACAATGCCATGGACAGCAATCAGTGTGTGCAGAATATACTTACATTTTATTCATGTAAAATATTCATGAAAAGTTTACATGTACTGTGTTCCTTGCAATTCCTGAGTTAAGATAATGTTTCCAAAAATAACATACCCTGTTTTCTGAAAGGTAAAAAAGTCGTATGCATGCAAAATATATTTAATATAAACTTTTGATCTAAGTAAAATATGAGATAAAATTAAACACTTTATAAAAAAATTCATTGCATTTCTCCTGCAGTCAAAATGTTGCTCATGACAACTGAAAATATTGCATATGGCTGTCGAAAATCTATGTTGACAAAATTACAAAATTGCTATCTCCTCTGCGGAAGAGGGGTTTTTCTTCTCATTATTCACAGTGAGAAATCAGAAAGTAATGATTATCACATATGGATCGAGCTGTTCTGCGTACAGAAGAAATTTGCATTAGTCCAGTGAGTGATCTCCATGTGTAAGGATCATGAAGAATCATGGGTAGCCTCACTTACTGTGTAACGCCGGAGGCTTGACGGATACCCATCCCAATAGCTTCTATAAACTGTAGTCTATAGTAGCTAAAAATCAGTTTCCTTCTGCTAAAAATTAATGTCCAACATTTCAACAATGTCCAAAATTTCAAAATTTCAAAACGTCACAAAATAGACAATTGGTTACTGACAGAGCACATCACTTCTTCCTGTTAGACCTGGTTTTCATTGCAGTTATCATGTTCCCAATAGTGCTGTTTATAACTGATTCTTTAATGGCCTGGTCACAATGATCCTGAAGGAATGCTGTGAAGAGAAATAATCGCAATCATACCAATCCATAATCCAATGACAGTAGGTCAGCATTCGCGAGACAATAGTTGTAAACATAGACACAAAACAGCACACAACAGACAGTAAATAGACGGTACACAAACAAAGTCATATTCATGAAAGAAAGATATATGGACCTCTGGCCAGAAGACCAAGAAGTGAAATAATCTCAGGTTAGCAAAGACAAGCAAGATGTTGCAGTACCAAGAAAAGGGACAGCATAAATAAGCCTTTAACCTTTAATTTTATTCTGCATATTGGCTAACCTGTGCAACTCAATAAATGTATTGAAGTAAGCACCAAGCTTATATAGCTTGTATATCTATAGGTAAGCGGACGAGTAGGAGGCGGTTTACGGAATTTAACGGTACAGTTTGCCAGTAAAACTCCGAGGCCTGCAGGGCCGAGGAGTTTTAAGGCAAACAATACCGTTAAATTCCGTAAACCGCCGACTACGAGTTCGCTTACCGTGTTATACCACGAATTTGCCGAGTTTGAGAGCCTTGTTTGCACGCCGAAAGTTTTTATTTGTAATTTTAGTGCAGTGCACGTTGAAACTTTGGCAGGAAAACATTGACGCGTTTTGACACCTTGTTGAACGAAAGTATAAATTATTATTATTATTATTATTAAAAACTTGTTTAAAGTGCACTACACATACGTCTCAGCGCGCTGTACATGATTAAGAAAACAAAATACATGACTAAAATGAGAGCAAAGGTAGTTTTTAAAATAAAAAGTCACAAATATCGCAAAGAAATTTGGAAAGGAAGTAAAAACAGCGTAAAATGAGCAAAATGGCTGAAAATCACAGTTGATAAAACTCAGTAAAAAGGTAAGTCTTCAAAGCACGTTTAAAACATTCAACATTTTTTGCAGAGCGAATCTCTGATGGCAATGAATTCCAAAGGAAAGGGGCATGAACAGAAAAGGCCCTATGGCCATAGGACTTATTATACTTCCCTTTAGGCGGGACTAAACGTAGCTTTTCCATGGACCGGAGATTTCTAAAAAAACAACCCATGATTGGATAAAAGAAAGTTGACATGTGTTGCCATTGTAGTGCGATGACGTGGTTGAGCACCTGGTTTTATTTGAATTGTATGAATTTGCTTTTAAATTATTGGTTGGTTGGTTGGTTGAATGAAGTGAAAAGGTGTTTGCAGATCGACGTTAGAGTCACGCGTTGCTCATTTGGGTCGAAAACTTTGAGCAGCATACATGCAATTGCCGAGTCGCTCTACGTAGTTCGATATGGCGGATGAAGTACAAATGAAAGCTGTATCCGGTGCACTTCAACTACCAAAGCCAAAGATGGAAAAGAAAAGTCCCCTGTCACGCCAGTGCTAACGGTCACAATCGGAAGACCAAGCTACACAGCCACGTCAGAGAAAGGCGCAACAGAAACTGCAAGTACAAAAAAACAATATGTCTAGATCCACAGTGACTGTGGTACTGCGTGTGTGTTTGCATGTAGCTAGATTTAACTTTACCAAAGGCGACTGAAATCTCCACATTCAGTGTTTGACAACTGACTTTGAAGTCTTAAATTTAAGCTTCGAATGATCATGATAACAATAACCCTAACACAGAAGTGATATTTGCAATCAATACCGTTATTTCACGGTGACCTGTAATTGATTTTGAGATGTACAGTCACGCAAAATTAATTCAGTCCGGTGATTCTTTTATAGTGTCTTTACTCTGTCCGTGATGGTGAAATAAATTCCTTCTGGTTAATGTCTCGCATTTGTTTTTTTTTACTCGTCGCCACGTGATTTTCTTTTGTTTAAAAAGTGTCCATTTTACAAGTTCTTTTGTTTAAAAGCTTCCGATTCACTAGTAAATCGGACAGTTTGTAACAAAAGAACTGTCCGATTTACTAGTAAATCGGACACTTTTAAACAAAAGAACTTGTAAATCTGACACTTTTTAAACAAAAGAAAGCCAGATGGTAATAATAAACTATTCGGTTATGGAAATTAGAAAGCATGATTAGAACAATGGGTACGAGGCGGAGAGTAGTATAACAGTATTAATAGTTAATTTAATTGAACATTGGGACTTAATCCAATTGTATATAATAAACAAAATAATTGCATGCATACAGGCTGTGGTGGCAAGCTGAAAAGTTACAATTCTCCACATTTTACAATATTCCAAGACACTACACAGTTTACATGGTAACAAGTCATTGACAATGACATAGTCCCCACTTGTAATAGGAGTATTAGTCTTGATGGGGCAGGGAAATGTGGTCATTAAGAAGTATCACTGGAGTGTATATGTTCAGATCTATGGGCACATAGGTCTATGTCATTGTTCCCAATTTGAAACAAGAGGCATGTCTAAGTTAATTAAGGTTCTAAATTGGGAAAAAAGATCAGACCTCTAGCTGTATTGGCCAGCCAAGAAATACATATGCGCATGATAAATGAGGTACAAGATGTGACATCTTAAGGTCTATTATCCTATCAAAATTGAAGCGTAAAGAACTTATGGTTACTGAGTTATGCATATATATGTATTATCAAGGTCAAAGGTCATCAAGGTCACGTGACATTTTCAAAAAAAAATTGTATTGCTAAATAATCCCTATATGCCAAAATTCAGACCTCTAGCTCTATTGGCTTGCCCATAATTATATATGTACATAATTAATGAGGTAAAGTATGTGTTGTCATAAGGTCTCCCATCCTACTAAATATAAAGGACATAGCACTTGTGGTTACTTTTTTATTGCCATAAACATGTATTTTAGGTAAAAGGTTATCGAGATCACATGACATTTTGTCAAAAAATTTCTATCCTATAGTTATCCCTATATACCAAAAATCATACATCTAGCTCTAGACGGTGTCTGTGGGGACTAAAAATGAAGGAAGGTGTCTAAAGATAAAGCTACTGCACTTTTAAGGTTACCAAGCAGCTGCTTTTGGGGTCATTGTTGAAATTGTAAAAAGAACAAAGTTGAGGTTTGGGGACATAGCGATGTGATTTTTTTGCTCTTTCATTCAAGGGCCATTGAAGTCGCCCATTATTCATGAATTTTGTTTGATATGAGGTACTGTGACATGTTGCAAGATACTGAATAAATGGGTGACCATGCATATATTTGACCTTTGGTTTCTAGACGCAATACATGAAACAAACGAGATAATGAATTAATGGTCATGACAATTCATTCATTCTCGCTATGGTTTCATTTCATTTGTCTAAAACTTGGGTCAAATATATGCATGGTCACCCGTTTATTCAGTATATTTCAACATATGTCAAACAATACTAATAGTACCTCATATGAAACAAAATTCATGAAAAATGGGCCACTTTGTCCCTTTAAAAATTATGTAAAAAATACAATGTGCACATACTAGTCAGAGCTA
Organism: Ptychodera flava; assembly: GCA_001465055.1. NCBI lineage: Eukaryota > Metazoa > Hemichordata > Enteropneusta > Ptychoderidae > Ptychodera > Ptychodera flava. The sequence continues at coordinate 907 of LD355333.1, read as the reverse complement.
CTGTTAGGATTTTCAAATTTGCATAAGGCTGTATGCAATTTTTTTTTATATGCGTAAAAAATGTATCAAAAATGCATTACAACTACATGTACCAATAAAATAGCTGTATTTGCAATATTGAATACTTGTTCAAAAGTTCATGAATAAAGTGTTTAATAAACATGATAATGTGTTTTTCTTTGACCAAGTTTTACAATCTTTAATACACTTTTGTTCTATTCTCTTACTAATTATTTAGACTATTACTTCCGATGATGTCTTTGCTACCTAAACTCTATCATCACTTCTCTGAAGTCAGTTTGCAAATTTCTGGGCCTTCCATGGTTATCACCATCAGATCATTTATGACATCTCCACTCAAACAACTATGTTTTGATGTTTCAATCCTGTTTTTGGGTACTGAACCCACGTTCACACAGGACAGATGAGATTTGATTCATGTCTGAAATTATGGCCAACTTTGTAAAGTTTGGAAAAAATTCATGGAAATTGTTGTAAAGAAGCGTGCAGACCTGCCATTAAACTATTATTTCTAAGTCTGCTGAGAATTATAGCTTAAATTGTTGATATTTGAAGTGGAGATCGTCAGGGTTTAGAAGTACGCATTGGGTGCAGTGGAGGAAAAAAAAATTTAAAATAATGACAAACTATTGTACGGTACATGTTACATTTCTATTGGTACAGCCTTGAAGGAAACTATTGATAAGACATAATTGACAGGAAGTAGGACGAAATATAGCAAAATAAGGAACATCTTTATCAGCAAACATTGATTTTCAGTCATGGATAAACAACGCAATGGAGGGAAACTACATGTGCTCATGTCTTTGTTATGGAAACTGCATTTTTTCATAAGGGACCTTGAAATGGAATCTTGGGATGACGTTTTTTGCCATGAGGATGTTAA
>LD355331.1:5601-15960 GCA_001465055.1 Ptychodera flava | reverse complement strand
ATGTTTATTTGAAAGGAGGGCCTGCCATTTGGTATTGAATTCTTGGGTATTCATGGGGACAGAAAAAAATGACGAACACTGAGCATCATGAACATTTGAGGGGGAATGCGAAATGTGGGAGTTTAGCAGGTTTTGTAACTTTCATTACCGTTGTTATGACAACTGAAATTTTCACTATTATGACTGTCAGTATTACGAGAACTATAACTATCACTATCATTAGAACTATGACAGTCACTATTATGAGAACTATAACTATCGCTACTACTGTTACTACTGTTACCAGTTAATGTTGATGACCTCACAGTACTGTTTTCTTCACTGATGTTGATTTCTTCTAGCCAAGGAAAATCCCACATTGTCTTGACAATAACAAGATTTTCTTGAGTTTGATGTACTGCTTCTTTGGCTTAGATGTTGTTTGTCTATAAAATAGAAAATAAAATATAAGACAGAATAATAACTTTTACAGAAAAGATACGCCATAAAAGAATACTTTTTTCAAACATTACTATATTATTCACAACCTATAGGACATACGTTAGTTAAGATATATAATTGACTGATTTTTGATCCCTTGAAATGAACAAGTAGAAAATTATAACTTACCAAAAATGCTTTTCATATAATTCGACCCTTTTTATGAAAACAGAGTGACATACAAAATACTGATAAAAGAATAAACTGAACGAAGCATATTGTGTTTACTAAAAACGGTTGGACAAAACACTGTTTATCTTAGGCTGCGTTCACAAAATATGGTTTGGGGCTGGAGGAATTCAGGGGGATTAAAAAATTTTGGGGTAGTGGAGGGAGCTTGAAAGTTTGCTCTGCCTGTAGGGAGAGTGGGGACTTTAAAACTTTTTGTTCCCTTTTACGTTTTACATTTCCCAATTCAAAGTTTTAGTGTGTAATTCAATGAAAAATGAAGACCATTTTTATGTCATCAAATTGTTGTAATTTTTGTAATACTTTGACAAAATCTAGAATCATTTTGTCACATTTCATGACTTTTATCTTGAAAAATCTAAACGTATGATTTGTCGTAAAAAAACAAACTTGAGCCTATTAACAGGGCAGAAGCTCCAACTTTGATGATTTTTGCAATATTTCTGTGCAATATATCAATCACAGTTTTTTGCTGTTTCCCTACAGCATGCTCAAACACACAATATTCAATTTGTCGACATATCTTGTTTATATAAATATGTATTAGGTGATAATTTAATGATAGTCTAGATTGACAGTCAGTTGTCAGTGATACAAATGCATGGTGCACATACACAGGCTGTGTTAGCAAGCCGAATACTGGACAGTTCAACATGCTGTAGGGAGTAGAACAAGAACACAGTTGTATAAATTGAACAAAAATATTAACAAAATTATCAAAGTTAATACAGCTACTCCCTGTGGCTTGTGTCACTATCAGGTACCACCCTGCTATTGCAATGTCACTGTCAATGCATACCTGAGCAGTGACAGAGATAGCTGATGTACATGGTATTTCAAAATAGAGTTTGGGTCAAGGACGCTCATGACAGTGAAATATACTTGTACACAAGATCGGGCCAGAGAGCAAAAAATAGAAGACCAGGAGACATAAGTGTAGAAGTTATCAGGGATTTTTGAATTGTGGCATATGAGAATAATCAAATATTAAAGAATAAAGAAAAAAGATAGGGTCACCATGCTTGATTTTTTAAATTTTCACATTCTCATCATAAATATAAAATTCAAAAGTTAAACTTTAAACAGTAAAGACTATATGCGGCTAAATTGAATTACTTATTTTTTAACCAATTTGCCATTAAAACACCAAAAGTGTCAGAGATAAATACATTTATTTGATGGAATATTTAACCTTATAGAATTGTCAATTTTCAGTAACATATAATTCATATGTCTTGAACTTTTGAAACAAATTTTTGAAGGTCACCGTGCTCAGCTTTTGACAATACGAAAAGTATTCAAAATTCACGATTTGCCTACTCTCTCATGATCGTCATTTTTATGCTCTTCGGCAGGAGCATTTGATCTGGCCAGAGTTGGATTAACTCAAGTTGCTTTAGACCGATAAATCCAAAAAGTTCACCAATGCGTTTAAAAATAAATCGATTTCAGAACTTGCCTTAGGAATATGACTTTACAAACTGCTTAAAACAGGTAGTGTTGAACACATGCGGGCGAAATGCCAAAATATGTGTTAATTTTTTCTGCGCTTACACCCTTTACAAATATGTGGGCTGGTGATAGTTTAGGGGGCAGACTTAATATAGAGGAGGGCATTTGAAATTTTATTTAGGGTATTGAGGGGGATCTGAAAAAAATAGAAATTCAATCAAGATTCTTCCCGCCCCCTTATCGTTATTTGTGAACGCAGCCTAAGCCCCCTGCACCAGGTGATCTATATAAACCCAAGCAAAAGTGATCTATATAAGCCTATCTCTTTTCACTGACCTAGGGGGTCTCTTACAGGTCATGACTCCAGGGTGATCTGTAGAAGCCCATCCATTTTCACTAAACTAGGGGGTCTTTTAAGGTCATGACCCCAAAGTGATCTACACTGCCCCATTAACTACTGTTGTAACTTTTATGAGTGCAATGGAGACGTCTTACTACAGTTTCCTTTATTACAACGATCTAAAATCACTCAGATCAAGTAACGGTATCAACAGATCGTTGTGTAAAGCTTGTCTGCACAATGGTAAAGAACCCAAACTATAGAGTAAATGTAAACTAGGTTACGGTAACCACCACTTCGATGGTATCGAACACATCACTGGTATTCCTGCTCTCCCCCGACAGTTTCTTGTAAACACATTAATGAGAAAATATATTTTGTAAAAGTTTAATGAGGTTTTCCTTCTAATAGGCGCTGAATGTTACATTCAAACTGCTTCCTGTGTAATTACGACATGTACCCCAATTCATTAAACCATTCCCGTTCTCTGTGTTAATCAGCAAGAATCTCTGTCGTGTTTCATCTTCAAAAAGGTGCAGTAAGCTTTGTGTCATATCTGTATCATATGTCGCATGATCCTCTCTCGTGTTTACACAGTATCATTTGACTCTGGCTTCTTCGCTTCATATATTTTGCTAATGAAATGTGAAACTTCAATGTCCTTCAGATAGCCTAATTTGACTCAACACTACAACATATAATTGATTTTGCAGATGAGTGTAATCATAGGTATCTAGCCATCAGTGTAAAAATTGTGTCCTCATTTTTTTTTTTTTAGTAGTTTCATAATTATATTTTTCAACATTTATCTGGTTTTCCTGTTTTTTTGTTTACTTTTTATTTTTTTACTATTTGTTGATTGTAATGCTGAGCCATCAGTGTAAAAATTGTGTCCGAAGTTGTCCCGTGTAGCATTCAGTTATTCCTTTTCTCTTCTGAACGTAATTGTGAAATCTATATTTAAATAACAACGTAAATCACATCGGTTGTGCGGCGCCCTCAATGGGGTCAACCTTTTAAGCGTTTGTGTTTATTCTCCTATTTTCTTACTTTGCTTGTGGTTATTCGTGATTGTAACATGAATATATTTGTCGAAATTGAAACCATAAATTAAACTATTTTTACACCACAGTCAAGTGGTGTCAAGTTGTCTGAATCGTTTAGAAATTCAATAAAATCAAATTTCTTCTGGCGTACATAATTTTCAAAACAATTTTAATTTTTTATAGAGTCAATTGCCTTAGATTGGTGTGCCTACATTTTATTTAACGCCCAACACAGAATTTAAGCCTAGAGATAGATAACTTTAGGTTTCAACATCTAAGATTTTCATCGTGGAACAAGGGTGACAATAATAGCTTGGAACCCCAACAGGTCAGTAGAAAGTATATCAAAACTACCAGTCGATTTTGTACCATGTTCATTTACTAATGAGAAGACTGTTGAACAATTAGAACACCAATGTCACCATGATAGTTGCCTTTTGTCTTTGAAGCAAAGTAGGTTAACAAATTTACAGTGTCAGTAATGATCACACTTACCGCATGTGGGACTTGGATGGATTCCAAAGCGAGTGTTTTCCTCCGTACTCACCTGATATGTCGGTTTTTTACATTCTTGATGAACCTTGCCAGCCAAGGTAACTTATCATTGTACCAGGCAAGATAACTTTATCACTGTCCTTAAACAAATATATTTGCATGTACTAGGGTTGGTTTCACACATAAATCTTGCTCCTTGAGTCGATAACCTGTACTAAAGCTTAACCTTTTTATCACGCCAACTGTAAAGAAAGTAAACAAACAAGGGTGGACCGAGTGCAGAGATAAATAATTTACTCATGCTTGGAGTACCATTTGCTGAATGGTACCGTACAGGGTAGTTCAAGTCTTTTGACATACATGTTTTTCAATATGTAGCATGTTAACAAATTGAAATTAGTCTAGCAAATATCAGGGTTTGTTGTTTTCCCTGTCAGCGACGAAGACACATCATCTATAATGAAAGAGCTCTTCAAACCTGAATATGAATAAAGCCATCATTTTAGTCAATGCTAAATGATAAAACAGGGAAATTTTATCTTAGACCAAGAAATCTTTAACTCTACTTTGTTTTCCTCTATAACACAACGAACTATTGACGGTGAAAGTGCTTGAGTCAAGAACAATTGGAGGTTGATTTGTAGAAGTTTGCCGATGAATTCATCCCTTTATGTTAGATTTAAAGCAATGAATAAAAGGTGCTCGTATTTTGCATAATTGTGACACGTGTTTCAAACGAAGATATATCATACATACAATGCATATAAAATGAATTCTTATTCTGTAGACTCATAATACAGCATTTCTTTTTAAATACTATCTGGCGACGATCTAGAAATAAATCTGCCCTTATCTCTTAATTTTAGCAGTCATCCTTAGACATATGCATTCCCAAGGTGGCATGTTCCTAAAGTTGAAATATTTGATTCCTGAAATGTCTTCAAGAATTTGCCTTTCTGCTCCTTGTGTGCACTTTTTGCGAGGTAAATTTTAGTTTAAAGCTGAAAATTTAATTGTCTTTATCAGATTCAAGTAGGGATATCGACAATTTTCAATTTCTATCTGTTAAGTGTGGGCATTTCGCTTCCATTCGCGCCCATTGGATGATGGACTAAATAAAAAATAAAAATAAAAGCTTAGTCAAGAAATAGCGTAATATAATATCACGCTTCCATATCGGTCCTCGCAAAGGCATCGATCTTGTCCCCTATTCCATTCAATATATTTACTAATACCAAACAACGAGATTGTTTAACAATGAGGACACTAAAGTCAGCATGGGCGTCGCAGGTTTTCTTTGAAGCAATAGAAGGTTAACTCAATGCCAGTGTCATTGACGATCCAACCTGCTACGTTCGGGACTTGGGACTCGAGAGGGAGTGTTGTCCTTAAGTGTGCCACCTGTTCCATGTGTGCTAAGTTCACATGAACCGTACCAGGCAATATACCTTTATCACTGTCAGTTGGTTTCACACATAAATCTTGCTCCTTGAGTCGATAACCTGTACTAAAGCTTAACCTTTTTATCACGCCAACTGTAAAGACAGTAAACAAACAAGGGTGGACCGAGTGCAGAGATAAATAATTTACTCATGCTTGGAGTACCATTTGCTGAATGGTACCGTACCGGGTAGTTCAAGTCTTTTGACATACATGTTTTTCAGTATGTAGCATGTTAACAAATTGAAATTAGTCTAGCATATATCACGGTTTGTTGTTTTCCCTATCAGTGACGAAGACACGTCATCTATAATGACAGAGCTCTTCAAACCTGAATATGAAAAAAAACCATCATTTTAGTCAATGCTAAATGATAAAACAGGGGAATTTTATCTTAGACCAAGTGCAACTATAACCAGTGAACTAAATGCCACTAATAACAAAAGTTCATTAAATATGCAAATGAGAAGATAATTGACATGACACTCACAGTATCATCATAATGTTCTTAGATTGTCATCTGTGAAAAGTTTCATGAAATTTTGTGCAGTATTTCTTGATATATGTCTACACTGTCATTACCGTCTCCATAGGGAAACCATTGTATGGAAAAAAACGATATTGCATAACTTCATTAATATGCAAGCCACACTAACCAAAATCTAATCAGTTCTTGCAAGTAGCACATGGTACCTGTGTACCAAATCTGACTTGAATCCGTTCTGGCGTTTTTGAGTAATCGTGTAAACAGACAGACAGACAGACACACACACACACACACACACACTTACACACACACACACACTGACACACACGGACAGACAGACAGACATCGCTATGACAATAGCCCACGTGTTTACACACGTGAGCTAAAAATGGCTGTTCTGAGCATTATTACATATGTACCACAGTTTACTTGCATCGAAGCGCACGCGTACTACCGGTATTTGAACTGCAGTGCAATACCAAAAACATTATGCCATTCCTTTATGTTAATGAGTATTTACCAATTTTGACCCGGAACTATTTTTGTTTGTAAACACAAAAAAATGTCTACAAGATTTCATTTCAATTTGGTTCGATGATAGTTATAGTAAAATGCATGACATTACCGATAAAATTACGACAAAGAAAATTGCATGCACTTATTATAGTGTGAGGATGATTTTTATTATCCGGAATGAGCAGTTTGTTTGTCAGCGAAGCAAAAACATTGACAACGGGCGACATCCGTTTCTAGCTCCATGGATACACAGTGGCCGCCGTGCTACGGCAGCCATCGTTCATCGAAACACACGTAACTGCGGGCCCAGCGGAGCCAATTGAACAGTTAACATTTTCAGAGACGTTTTTACCAGTATAACCGGACATTCCCTGTTTACAATAGAAAGTCACTTTTGCATGCAGTTTGTTCTGTGCTTGTGTGTCCTATACGCTATTGATAACAGTGAGCGCTTGTGTGCCACGGTGAACACTGAAATTTGATCGTTCGACAAGTTACATTTGCCGTATTTTAATCTTAAATTTCCCGTAAAAATCTTCGAACTGTTATTTGTATCGATCATTTAGAATAATTTCAAGCTCAAATTGTGAAAAAAATCAAAAGCGTTCCATGTTCAAAGTACTCTTCGTTTGGCTATCTGTGGCATATTGCTACGTAGCTCTGCATGGCAGGGCTTTGTGTTACTGGCGTTATACGGCCTCTAACCACAGCCCTGCAGACTGATATAGACAAAACCGCTGGTCCTCCTCAGAAATACGGCGGGCGGTTTCTCCGCCGAAAACAGCCGATTTTGAATCCAAAACTTGCATTGATCTTCGTTTACGAGCACATCCACCTCGCCTAGGTACACGATGTGCCCAGCCGCGCTTGTAAACTTACGCGAAGCCTACATTTCTTTATCTATGCGAGGGAAGCGTTCGTATCCGCCGCCATTGTTAATCTCATTCAACCCATGAGCACTCGGGCGAAAACCAGCCTTGCAAACAAAAGAGCATCGCGCGATATCGAGCATCTAAAGTCGAAGTTCTGAGAGGAGTGGAACAAGAGAAAATTGTGAAAAATATAAAACTCCTGAAGATAAAAAAAGAAAATTATTTTGTCAACAGAAAATGATCATCGTAGATTGTACATAGCTGAGTGGTGGTTAGAAATAATATTAATTACAGAGTGCAACATCGCGATGCTCTTTTGTTAGCAAATTCAATCAGCATCAAACGATATACAGCCAGACCAAAGGTGGCTGTGCCGTTTGATAGCCTAACTTATCACAAAAGTTCCATCAAATTGAAACCTGTGATATGTAAACGTAATATCTGAGTTTTTGTCATACTTTAAAGCATTTGGTCTTGTCAAAGTACGCTAGAATAACATCAGGCACGGTCACTCCACAAAATCTGGGCTGTCATATGGTTATCGAACTGAAGCAGACACAATGCTGATCACACGATCGACCACTTCTACTTTGCCAGAAATTAGAAACATTTTTGCAAGCTAATACCACAGAAAAATTACAAAATTATTGTGATGACTTTCACGCAGAGGCTTTTTTATGTAAAGGCAAAATCGCCCGTAAATACAGGAGCAGTGTTTGCATAACTAACTCTACGTAGAGAGACGACGAACGTTCCAGAGGTTTGACTTTGACTGCAACGGAAATAGGTCAAACCGGCAACGTGCATATAATTACGCATGCGCACGGAAACGTCCCGTGACATTTACGAAAGGGTCTACAGAGAGAAGTCGTCGGGGGATGGGGGGCTAGAACTGCAACAAATCGACATCAAATTGTTCAAGTTGGTGACGGTTATATCAGTTCTATAAAGATAAAATTACAATAAAACTTGCAACACACGAGTCTGGGCCGAAAAAAAAATAATTGCATTGTGTCCCACCAATCCACTTAGTGGATCCGTGGAGTGAAAAACTTTGATGTCCCCTACATCATGGACAAGGTCTGCGCCTACATAGATTGCTAATACTAGCATAGACAGCCGACTGAGAATGATACTAGAGGAAATGCTTCAAGGTCCCTTTGTGTTATCAATAAAGTTGCCACAAGCTTTAACTGGGTGCTAATTGCATTGTAAAGAGAAAATATTTTCATGTTTTACTGGTGCACCATAGGTACGACGCTGTGTTCCGTTCACTGTATTACCCTGCACCACAATAGAGGGAGACACCGTGGACGAACACAAATCACCATACACAGGCTTAGGTGGCTGCAAAGTTCGCAAGGACCAAAGACCACATGTACAATAAAAGAAGGGCCTTGGCTACTTCTTCAGCATCTACACACACGCGCTATACTCCGCTCTGCGTGGCAGGGCTACAATACGGCTACGGCGTAGTCATAGCCGAGCACTCTTGACTCATACCGGCCGTAGGGCTAACAGCTGACCATCGCACATCGGTTGACACAATGACAGAGAATTACTTTAATAGTAACCTCCTTGGTTATAATTTTAGGTCACGCGACGTACGTCAGTCCAACAAGGTAAAAAGTTATCTTCTATCTCCATGGTTAGTCATGGTGCCAGGAGCGTAGCTAGTACCTCCATGCTACACGGCAAGCATTGAGAAATACCTTGGTCATTGCATGCTCACTTTGTTACGAATGTCATTACATACGGCTTAGCTAGGTCTGCATAGTTTTCCCTGTTTGATGGACGTTTGTGTTGTAGGATCAGGAGTTAGTTTCATTTTGCATATTGGCCATAATGCAAAAAAAAAAATACTCAAAATATTTGGATGACATCAGATTAAATTTGATCTACTTTCAAATAATTCATCAAATATATGGGCTACTCTTCTGGCTTTACTTGGATGATGCCCGCGGGGGACTTTGACGTATCTCAACAAATATAAGGGCAATATTTTGGTGATTGTGTCGGATGATGACCAGTAAAAATTGGATGACCCTGGATGATCTTGGCACTACTTTCATGTATCTCAGTAACTACGAGTACTAGCAGTTTGGTTTCTGAGTTGTAAGGAACTACACCTCCCTCCCCAGAACACACGTTGCTTCAATGCGGTAACCGTGGAGCAACCCCTGCTTTGTCATTGATATGGCTAACAGATGGTTATCTAAAAATAATCCAGTGGAGTATGTATAGACATAAAGCTGCTGGTAGGTCACCTACATGAAGTGAAGGTGACCTCTGCAACAGCTAGCGCTGACGTCACCACAGATTACTCAGCCTACAGGAAACAGACGTCAGATGACTAAACTGGTATTTCAACATCTGTATAGAAAGAAATAGCCACATTTCAATAATGGACGGAGACTCTTCAACACAGACTGGCACTTTCAAGCTCTACAGACGGAGTCCAGCAGCCCTGAATGAGCGAATTAGGCGTGTGTGATATAGTTATTGGAACCAACACTGGAAGAACCGGAGGTCACCTCAACTAGAAGCACGAATTCATTCGAAGAGTTCAACAAATCCCATGGCACGTGATCAACAGAAGTTACAGGACCTTGTACGGTCAGTGGTTGGAAAAAGCTCAGCGAAAAGGAGAATTTTATTGGGTTGAAGAGTTTGAATGGTAAAAATTTGATGACCAGTGGACCCATCCTCTACAGTGCACATGTAATTTATGTTTAGCACCGGAACTGTAGGGATGTTGTGCAATACCCCTATCGGGACGTTTCCAGAAGAGGCTTTCAAGGAATTTTGCAATACCGCTCCGGTTGCTTAGCAACTTGTGATGTCATGTTAAAGGTCTGCCATTCTACAGTTTTCATGAAAAATCGTTCCGATAGGTTTCTACAGAATTTTTTCTGAACGACTCTAGTTAACTAACTTTCATATCCATTTAATCCATAATGACGTAGGTATCTTTCTAGCGGCGGACTAAATCCTTCTTGTTTTTGTATTTCTAATGCCTGATGAAATATGTCCTGAATAAGT
>LD355330.1:37998-50632 GCA_001465055.1 Ptychodera flava | reverse complement strand
TGTGCAGTTATTTCCAGTTAAACGTACACATTGTAATGCAAAGGCTATGTATCATCCACAATATAAAACTTCAAATTTCTCATCGTCGAAGATCATGCAAATAATAAATTATTTACAAAACAGATATCATTGTGATCACATAGTTCAGAATATACAAGAAAAGATATGGTCCCTTTATCAAAAATGCACACATTCCTCTAAGTTTGGTGTGACACAAACCTGTGCTCTCCTACTCCTCTGACTCTACGGGTTCGTTTCTACAATTTTTGAATTATTGGGGACGCAGATAACATCAAACACTGATTTGATAGTCAAAAAAGCTGGCATGGTGTGTCAAAGTATGAAAGCTTTATGAATATTTCGATTTTATAAAAAGAAGGTAAAAACTGATGCTTGTCATCATACCCGCTGCCGTAAAATTCACTGAAGAAGTAAACGTTAACATTCGTATAACACCTTGAATTTACCATATCATTTGAGATGAATAAAAACCTCTTAAATTAAACTCTTCTGTAAATAAAATAACTTTTAACTTTATTAGACCTTAGAATAATTGTTGCCGATTTTTGCAGTACTTAAATGTTATCATACATGTAGACATTTTTAGCTTCAACGTACTTTGCCCATGAATATTAAGAATACGCAATATTTGAATTCCATGCTCACAGAAAAGAAGATTATGGGTCTTATTGCGAAGATTGTAAATTTTAAATCAAATCCACTGAAGAGTTTTGAATTTCTTTAGCCTTAAAAAGCAATAAAGTCATTATTATTTAAATTTCTCCAATCTCAGTAAGAAGTGTCTATTAAGCACAAATCATGTGTTCGTAGTAAATTTATATACTGCATTTTTCAACAAGAAGGAAAGTCATTTACAGATTTTCCCGTTTTCAGGACTTGTCCAATATATTGAGTGAGATTTGTCAATATAGCTGAATTATTCACATTTTCTAAGACATGCCGTTTATATCATTCAATTATAACAGTCGGTAATTAATTCCGAAAAAAAGTGACAAAAATGGGGTGAACAACTTCATTGGCTTGCATAGGATGCTGCTTTTTTCATATCAGCGTCGTAAATGTAGTCTGGCAATTAGGATATTTCGAGTTGAGTTTTTGCGTCCTCGGGGTTTGAAGAGTCAGGCGTGTGTTGTTACTGAGGCCAGGACCTTTTCGGTTAAAAACTTGAAGACTACGCCTAGCTATACTGAGCAACATGGCACGGTAAGTGCTGACAATAGCGCACAGATTTCTGACTGTGGCCGAGGATTGCTTCCCTGCTAAAGGAACCTTCAGTAATTACAGGATAGGTTGGCTGAGGGAATGCGGGGAGGTCACTTTTCAGAAGACTATCCAAGGGGGAGGGTCACTTTTTATAAACCTATATTGGTTGGGGGTCACTTTTAATCTTAATTGTCCATTTGACATTTCCTGAATAGGCACCGAAGAAATACTCCGATTCTTTTAGATACACACACATTATCAACAAGTTTTACAAGCAAAGAAGATCCAGTTTTAACCTACAGTAAACACCATGAACAGTTAAAACTGATGAAGAATATGAGACAAAAACATATGGGACAGGTGGCAAAGTGTATACCAATTATCAAACGTCTATAAATGCAGTTATTGTTAGTTTTACTTTGAAAAAAATGTTCCTAGTTCTATCATAGACTACCTTGTATAGTGAATCAACATTTCTGTGAAATTCCAAAATCAAATTTCTTGCACACACACATGGACTTGTGACAACCCTAGTCTAATCAAGAACATGACTATCAATAATCAAGCGTACATAAATACACAAACTTCCCGAGTTTTGTATTGGGAAAAATATTCGTAGCTCCGTATAGAATTCCATGTATAGTGAATGAACATAATCCATGAAGTATAAAATCTAATTTCTTGTACGCAAATGTATCTTTTACTTCAAGTTCCCACTTCAAGCAAAAGTACAAAAGTACATTTAAATACATTAAAAAATATATATAAATGAAAAGATATAGCTTCTTTTGTGCGGGAAACTTGCCAATAGTTTGTCTGATAGACTTAATGTATTATTTTCGGGTGAAGCACTATATCAGCCACATCTTGCCTTCTTAAAATTGCACAAATATGATGACCCTACCGCAATATGTATGAACTATCATTTCCCTTCAAAAATGCTTGCTTCATAAATTCCGACTTTCACTCCCAAAAGGCAATCCTCCCTCCTGTAATTTCTGTGAATTAAACCAATTGCTAGAATTGCTATGTAAATTAGCTGATTCTGTTTCAGTTATTCCTTGGGAGAATGCTGCAGTGGTGGTGGGGTGGGCCAAGTTTAGAATTTCGGGAAGGGAGAGGGTTACATATTACAGTACAGCTGTGCACGGCATTGCCCCGGCCCTTCCCCCTGTAATTACTGGGGCAATTACAAGGGGCATCCTTGCGTGAAGAAGCATGCATTCACGCGCCTATCGAAGGCCACGGAACACCTGAGTGCACGTTCACAGCCCGGTATTCCAAGTTGTTGATGTTAAACAGAGGACATATAAAAACACACTTACAAACGTGCATGCATGCATGCTTGCACTCATGGATACAAACAGACAGATGGACTGTCAGATAAAAAATCCACAGAAAATGTAATTTTGTGCTGCATAATGCATTTTCTGAATATTGCCTTACCACATGTACAGGGCGAACGGACACGTACTCATAGATATGGTCTGCATATGAAATATACGCGTCCGCTACAATGTGGGTATAAATTATCCACAAGCAGGTTATAAGGAACAACCAAAAGCATTCGAAACTATTGGAAATTATAAAAGTGACTCCAAACCTGATGATAATATAACAGTCAAATATCGAATGAAAAATTGCACGATTCACTAATGGTATACAGCCGCAATCAAAGCAAGGATTGATTGTTTAGTTCATATCGACAGTAAAGTGTTCGATAGATGCTGAGGAATTATGAGAAGTGCTGGATAACGGGTCATCAGGAAGCAGGGCGTTACAAAGCGAATACAAGTTTAACTGAAACAATCCATTAGGAGATGGAGACTTTTCGAAAAATGATAGATCTTAATTTGATTAATGAGTATATGGCACACGCAATATTGACAGTAAGTTAAAAAATAGAAAAAATGCTGCAAACTTATAAACATGGGATTGCAAAGTAGTTTAGTTTGAAAAATATATGCTGCAAACTTAAAAACATTTGTTTTTAAAGTAGTTTGATTTCGGAAGGGCACCTGGCAGAAAGGGTAATATCGTTTGAGTATTTTGCGTTATCATTTATTCATACAAAAGAGATTTTGATTCTAACAAGTTAATCTGCTAATTCGTATATGAATTATCATAGTTTTGTACGTAGTTATAAATAATAACAAATTGTTTTGCAACTGCATGAAATCAGGGGGTAATAATATGGGGGGAAAATATTTACACAAAATATAGATGAGTTGGTCGAATTGCAAATCTATCTTTTCAAACTGAATGCTTTCTGTGACTCGTTATGAAGGTAATACTGTGCTGAAATTGAAAAATAAAATTGCTGCAAAGAAATACCATTCCTGCCCCCACAAGCGAACTAAGCGACTTATTTCTACCGTATTGATTTCACAATTTGCTGGCAAATGAATTATACTAGGGTCCGCATTTATATGAAACCCTGCTGTAATTTAGGAACAGAACACAATCTCTTTTTCGAAACTTTGCCGCCAAACTCAAGTAACACGATTTCATATAAATTACACAGCCACAATGAACTTGTTCGTGTTGTCAGAGGTACTCGACTCTCCGACAACTTTAACCACTTGACGTAAAGTAATATGGGTCTCAAAACAGAAAGCTTTTAATTTTCCTTAAACTTCAAGGAAATTTAAAACATTCTTAGTAATAATCATTAACATGGTAACAGTGTTTACCTTGCAAACTTAAGCTGCAAAATCACTCTTAAAATTACCGAAGTTTGAAGTTCACAAAACGGCTACTATATACCCATTATTAAAAGTGTGGAGAAACCGATTTAAATTAAATTCAATTTCGCAAATGTAATTGTAACGTGGACAAGAGGATATAATTGATCAAATTCTAATTTTTCAACGTCTCCAATGTTTTCAGTATGAACTTGAAACGTTGCTGTACCTGGTTGTCTGTGAAAAGAAATATGTTCCGACATTCATTTAAATTATCTGAAAGGAAAAAATAAACAATTTGGCCTTCCCAGTAAACATGTCATCTTACAAGTTTTCGATGTCAGACCAAACGAGGTTTCATTTTGTAGTATTGCACATTTTCTTCGCTACAGTTTCCAGAGCAATTCGCCATGCAAGGAGCGAAAAGGAATTTGAATTCTCTCAGGCAGATACATAACCGGCTGCAATGTAACTTTGAGATATATAAACTGTAAGACTATGCAGAGGTAGCAAGGATTAAGTAATATGCACAAACGCGACACAGGTAAGGCTTGTATGATGAAAAAAGTTTAATACGTGACACGTATTGAGTAAATCCATCACTTCAAGACGAATAATGACTGCAGTATCCTGTGATAGCACATACACATACGCATTTAGGCTGTTGATTCTTTCATGATCAGTATCCTCTATCGTTTCTTTAAGGATGATAAAGACGAAATCGGTCATTTTTCTGTCGAATTTTCAAAATTTTCTGAAAATAGGCCTGAAAGTCAGGCCTATCATTGAAATGTGTCGCTAGTTCAAGATAAGGAATGGTTTCCGTGTAATTCACGATTTTTAAAAATCAAAACAAATGCACGTGGCTATCCCATGTGAAAACGGGGAGCTTTTGTAAACATCGTGGACACATTTACATCGTTATTTGCATAATCCATCTTGAGTGACTCAAAGTTGCGTAATTTACATAGTGATGTTGTTGAGCTTCTCCAGAAAATAAGGATTACTCCCGTCTGTCAACAATAAACCGTAACAATAATGTTTGTTGAAGCACAGTCCCACCGAAGCCTAGTCTAATAAGTCAATTTTCGACACACAGAACTGTTTCCGTTCAAAACACATTGCGGCCAAAAATTGTGTGTTTTACCAGTATGCTTCACGTCTGTCCGTACCCGATAGAAGAACTGTAAGACAACCAAAACTGTTCTCCATCCAACTTAATATTACGACCGAAAACCACAAAAATACGTCCACTTTTGTTAACATTTTACATTTAAGTCGACACGCAACAAAGTTCCACACTCAAAATTTTTTGATCCTGCTACGGATGAAAGTAGGGCCGAAAAAACAACAACCAAAAACCACGATAATTTCTCGTATATAATGTCTGTCAATACAATGTCTGACATTCAAAAATTTTTCCCAGAATCCCACCTATGATGCCGAACATCAAATTATTATGTCCGTTTCTGATTATATTTTGTATGCTTGATAAAGTCCGACATCCAAAATTGTCCAGCTCCGAACTAATTGGGACCGAAAAAAACGAAACATCTTTTTTCTGATGCAGTGATTGTGTTTTACACATTGGTCAAACTCTCGTGGTAAGCTTATTGTGCACCTTCCCCAGTGCATCTGAACGTTATCACAGTGAATAAAGATTACATCCAAGTATCTCACCAAGGGTTCCAGTGTTGTTTCACTTTGGAAATAGTTGCGAAGTCAAACAATTTGACAGTTGATCGGGCGAAATCCCCCACGAACTTGTATTCCCCCGAAATTGTGCGAGAAAAATACGCTGACCTCTCCTCGGACCGTTCGGGAAACGTTGCCGGGAAACGCACGTCTACTTTTTCTACACTACTTTCGAATGGCCTTGCTTTGGTTTGGAATCTGGTTTATCGCGTAGATGAACTTAGACTCTCCACAGTCGCTGTGCCTTGTTTTGTGCGCGCCGCGATGGGCCTGCATTCGAAGGCTGTGCAGCTGTGAGCACGCGCTGCCAAACACAGCGACGGTTCTTGCAAGTATATGTATATTCATAAGGGTAGTTACGTCAAAAGAAAAACCTATCTAACTGGGCGGAGAGAATATATACTAGTAGCTGGTAGACAAATATACGCGGTATGTTTTTATTTTTCATTTTTAATTTTATTTGGCTATGGTATTTGTCATTTTTGTTCTGATTAACGGATGTGTGGAGTTCTATAAAGTACCCGGATCAGGCAGAAATTCGACCGGTCGCTTGCAAGAACGTCCAGACCTTCGCTGATCACTGCGTCTCACGTGTCTAGACGCAGCACGTAGTAAGACGCATATACAGGCAAACCGCCATTTTGAAATGATACAGTTTTTGGTCTCCCGGAAGTTGTTAATTGCGCATGTCCGCACATAGTGCATCCTTTTTTGTCGCGTGCTTTTTAATAGTCTAATCTGGTAGCTGACAATATTTCAAAACTTGTAAGAATGGTAATTAAATCCTTGGTTAAATTCTAGCCACGTTCGCATCTTGAAACTGTGATAATGTTGGCGTTACTTCCAAATAAAATTGAACTGCCAACGACAGCGCCGCATGATTCAACTAATCAGATTTCGTAATTCGATACATGGCGGTTTCCCGTTAACTGCCTCTTTGTGCTTGTCACTGAGGCGGGGACCAGCCAAGTCCAGACCCTGGGATTCGCGTCGCGTCTCTGAAGGGCGCGCGCATGTTCCAACAGGGAAGAACGCGAATCGCAGGGTCTCTGCCAGACTAAGATGAACTCAACCACGCTGAGAAGTGCTGCTGGGCCTATCCACTGCTCGCCGTACCTCGACGCAACGGGAACAATCACGAGCGGACGATGCCATTTGTGGTTTCAACATGTCAAAGAAGGCGATATCTTAGTGTTGAACCGAAGTACACGACCCGTATTTCATTATTTATACAAAAATTAACGTTGTGGGTTTTTAATAATAACGCATTCTGTTAATATCCCTGTGGTCACGGACTCGCAATAAATTTTCTCCGAGACCTGCGATCAAATTGTTGTTTGACCAAATGTGAAATGTCGGCGAATACATTTTACGAGCGAAAAAAAAACCCAGACAGATAAATAAATTTACGCGAGCCACACAGCAAACTGGTTTTCATCATGCCGCTCCAGACAAGGCCACGGTCAGTGATCGTTGTCTGGCTCAGAACAAGCAAAGCCAGAAAAATCAGAGAGTAATTACTAACTCATTTTTTAACGGCACCGACTGTTTGCTACAAAGTAGTTCTGAGATGTGACCCTTCAAAAAAGTGGGTCACAAGCTTTCCTTTGATGCGAAGGTGCGTAGAGATTTAAATGCGTGAATAAATGACATCTTAAGTGGGATAAATTTTTGGCCAGTCTATAGCCTAGAAATTACACGGCTAAAAAGTTATAATGAGCTGTTTGTTGAAGGCACGATAAAGTAGCTATGCGGAATCATCAGTCGGTACCCACCAAACTTCGTATAGAACCCCTTATTGTGGTGGGAGGCCGTATAACGCCGGTAACACAGCCCAGCCATGCAGCGCTAGTGCGCTTATATCTCGAAAATACCCATAGTTTAATATTGTTGTGGTAGGAGGTTGAACTCGCCGCTTTGCGGTGCTTGACGTCTCAAGTTTTCGTCATTTATTAGATCACTTCTCACAACTTGTGAACAATGTCTGATAATATCGAGTCTACCTCAAGTTATGTTCATGTAGGGAACGCAGGCAAGCTTATTTACATACGAATTTAGGACACGCCCGATATCAGTAATAACTGCTGACGTCATTGTTTCGCCCAGTGAAGCCATTTGCTGCAGCGACGTGCCGAAATGAAGGCTCCGAAAATCAGCAGTTTACCGCGATTTCGGACGTTTTCTTTGAACAACTGTCATTCCCGGTCGACATTATCACTAGGTAACAAAAATGACCGCGTTTAGGTTAATTCACGTTTAATTACCAAACGCCGTGGCGTCGAAGTAACAAAACAGGTTTTTTGCGTTTTTCTCGAATTCAATGTGTGAATGAGGTAGCCTTCTTTGGCACCTCGTCAATTCGCGCTCACAAGCACTAGCTGCTTGAAATTCACACTGTTCATTGGAAACATAATGAACTCAAATTTCGTGTATGGGATTACCTTTATCTGCCTTTGTTTTTTTTAATGCGCTCTTAAAGGTGTTGGACGAAGTTGCTTTTCAAGGAATTTTAATTATCACGCCATATAATTTGAATAGAGCCTCCGAGAAAAATTCGCAGACACACTTTTGAAGAATTTTGTCAACGCTTGTCAATAAATACATTTCATCGGAAGTCTTGCAGCGTGTTCGCTTAAGGCAGGAAATACCGGTTTTTGGAAGGTTCAGCAAAACGCTTGTCACGTGACTCTTATGCGAATAATGACCGTGTACTGTGCTTGATCGGATAGCTTTATATCAGGGCTTTCAGAAAGTGTACACTTTATTGGGGTTTGGGACGTGTTAAATTGAGAAAAAAAATCTGAAAGTGTCTAAAAGGTATTTATCATCCTTAATATTCAAAGGCATAGTATCACACGAAAAGACTCCGTTTCTCCCTACGTTGGCAAAGTTCTGCGTCATAAACACGTTCATGTTACGAAAAAAATGCCAAGAGAACTATTCGCTAAGGACGCTAACCCGGACTCAGGAGTGGGAACAGAGCTGTAAATGTTTCACAACATCCGATGAAAGTGCGATTTCTCGCGGACTGAGCTCTAGACACGAGGATTACTTGTATGATTTTCAGGAATATTGTACTACAAATCTAGAGGCACCCCATCGTTGCACATGACCCCATGTGTCACGCTATACAGCCAGGGAAAACAACTTGAATCAGCGAACCCAAACGCGATACTCTGATACTTTTTCTGCTACTATGGTAGAATAATTAGCTCTTTCTTCACCTTTAACCTGGCCAGTATTGAATTAGTGATCAGAAGTGAAACTGCAGGCCAGTGAAAATCAGAGTGTATATACATAGAGGTAGCAGAGACCTCTATGGTATATACAAGCGCTCGTTGTTGCTCAGTGCGATGGTTTGTCTGGGTTTTTTTTTCTAGGGGTTTACTTTTTTACGGAACGCTGCGTGAGAGCCGACATAAGTTTGATTTTGATTGCTAACTTAAAGGGTTCTACTAGTTTGGGTTTTCTAGGTCACGCTCGGCTTGGCTGTTGGACTTTGCCTTCAGTTGAACCCGCTTTTGTCAGATGTTCACCTTACAAATGTCTGCTCACGTACACCTTAGGCGGAAAGGGCCGTAAGTATAGTATATGGTTTTGTTTATTCATATGTGTCGCTGTGTTGTTGTCGATTTTATCATTTATTCCAACACATGGAACAAGCATTCACGTGACTGTGAGTAATAAGTATACGCTGCAGGGTATGACTGAACGCGTTATTTGAAAGTATTTGTGGCTCTCAATGTAGTTAAAATCAGATGTACAGTACGGCGACGTCTATACTTACGCAGTATCTCTGGCTGTCACCTCTCACTAGTGAGAGGCGACAGCAAGACATGACAGCCCTGCGCCCACACAGAACTGAAACCGTCGATCTGGCCTGAAACCACGTTCTGCACCCCGTCTATTAGTTATGCATAGTTTATGTGGGGCAAGCTTGACACCTTTTGGTCATCTTTGCAAACGATCGGCTGTTCCAATTATACGGTTTCCACCCGACTAGAATTTACCAACAGCCCCACTGTCGTATGTGAAAGAGGCTCCCTACCTTACTATCTAAAAATGTGTTTGTGTCGAGTTTGTGTTTGATTCGTTTTGGATATGTGTTCCTACATTCTTATCCGATTGTTTGTGTTAATATAATGTTTATTTCGCTTTGGATATATGTAGGGAAGTTTTGATAAGTGTGTAAGGTAATGTTTTGTTTGTGTGGGAAAGCTTAAAGTTGATAGAGTGGCCCTTTGACGCTTGCGTTTCGAAACCCGATTGTGGTTTCTCATCAGTCACAGGGTAGATTCTTTCCTTAATTTGCTGTTTGTTCTTTGTCGTCACTGTCTATATAGTTGTGAATAATACCGAGTGTTCCGTAATTGCCTTTCGTATTCGTGTACGTAATCTTGTGTGTTGACAGTGACGATGCTCCGACCCTTGTCTGGGTTTTATGGTTGTTTGCAAGCTTGTTTATCGCGATTCTTCAGGCACGCGACATGTTTTGTTTCCTTGTTTTGAAAGAATATCTCTAGAACTGCGAGATAAGTAGCTTCCTGATAACTTTAAAGTTCTGTGTTTTCTGTTGTTCGGGGAGTCCAGTTTGAATGGGTGTTGTTGCGATTGTATTTGTCTCATGAATAGCGTAGTCTCATTTTACGACTATATTTGTTGAAATCCTGAAGTAGTTTTATTCTGTTTGGTTTTGTTGGTGTCGGAATGAATTTTAGGCCTTTGTCTACTGCTATTATTTCGATGTTTGTTAGTTTGAGCGATGATAAGTCCTTGATGAATTTCATGTTGTTTGTAGCTGAGACTTTATTACTGGCTAAAGAAAGCTAAACACCTCACAAGCCCGGGGGCCATACAAAGTTATTGGAAGAGCCTTTTAGACCAACCAGGTACAAGTTTCCCGAAAGGTGTCAAGTACATCGCCAATGTTTGAGGAAAAACATTGGGAACAATGAAACTTGTCCATAGGCCATAATCCCAAACTGGTAAATTTTTGTGTGGGCGCGGTGCTTGAATGAGAATACCGCGTAGGTATAAACGTCGCTGTTCACTAGATCTGATTTTAATCAGATTGTTGTGAAACTACGTTTAATTATGCTTGACAAGCCTTATTTATAAATAAAACCAACCCCATTCCGAATCTAATCTCTACTTTGATAGTTTAAAGTTTAATGGTGATAATGCGCACACGTTTGCTAAACTAAATTTGTTCGGAGGCAATCTCGTTATGCCAGCTGTTGTCACTTTCGATCTCTAGATTGCCTGATATCAAATAAGTCAGGCATTTCTTGGTAGCCGTAGTCGGTTGTGCTATGAGATGACCATGGCTTGACGTGTATATATATACGTAATATTGCGGTCACCGAGGTTTATATATATATATATATATATATATATATATATATATATATATATATATATATATATATATATATATATATATATATATATATATATATATATATATATATGGGTAGCTGCCATTATATTGTTAGCCATTGAATTTAATTCTAAATTTGTATTGAAGACCTAGTAAGTGTACTTCTCGACAATTGTTTGCAAGGGTTTTTGGCATGTGCCAGAAACAATGTCGGGGTGTCCTTCCCACGGCCTGTTGAACTATACCAAGTACTCAGCTTGTTGACATTGCCTTCAGTCTGTCCTTCATTGTTAGTATTGATAATCAAATTTAGGTCCACACTTGAATTTAGTTTTCAACAATGCATAAGACAAACTCAGTAGTGGCATTGAAAAATGCTTTAGTAAGTAGATTAAGACTGCATTCGACATATAGAAAAACAGCTGCAGCACCGGAAAAATATGTAAAGTTACTGTACAGGTAGCAATTACACAAATAAAAAAATAATGAAAAAAAAAGAAATATCGAAATATAAAAAATATTGTCTAGCAATACCGTGTCATCATCATCGATTTTTATCATCGTCTTAGGGGGTCATCAAATTTTAGGAGTGTGTAGGGGTACCTGTATTTCAATGCAGAGGCATAAGATGAATTTGTTGGTCCAACTGAGGCTAAAAAAGTGAAAGCTGCCCAAGTGCGTTTAAATATGCCCATGGCGCTACCTTCTAGAAAGGTGTATGGGTGTGTGTCGCCTGAATAGCTCATGTCTTAACGAAAATATTCCTCCTTAACTATAAATTTTGGTTTACTTTACTTCAGTAAAAACCCTGATGACAGAAAACATGTCCCGATTTGTAAGGAAAATTTAAACATGCGATTGAAAACCTTAAATTTCCCAAATTTGTCAAGAAAAGTCCTATGTAGATAGGGAGGGAGGGACACAGGCAGGCAGGCAGGCAGGCAGGCAGGTAGGTAGGTAAGTGGGTGGATGGCTGTAGGTAGGTAGGTAGGTAAGTTGGTGGTGGTTGTAGGGTAGGTAGGTTGGTAGGTCGGAAGGTCGGTAGGTAGGTAGGTAGGTAGGTAGGTAGGTAGGTAGGTGGTGGGTGGATGATTGGACGGGTGGTTTGGTACATAGGTAGTTAGTCAGGTAGCTAGCTAGGTAGGAAGTCAAAAGTGTAACGCCTATTTACCTTCCTATCTTACTATGCGTACTGATAAATATATGCGTATGTTTTCCAAAATTTGTTCATTTTTGTTCCTTGTCTTTGTATATATTTGTTATCATGGAACTGAACTTTAAATATTTGTGTTCCGATGTACTAACTAAATGTAAAACAATCATTTTACATTCGTCCCCATACAGCTTGTGATAGGTGATCGTGTTTAACAGAGACACCTCGACTTCTTGATAAGTATCCGAGAGAAGCCTATCTCGCAAGATGTCCTCGGGCAGTAAAACATCAGTCATTGCCGGCGTTACAGCCGTAGCTGCCGCCGCACATTCTCTATACCCGTATTGGTATCGGGACATTGCGTACAATAGACGAACGAAGGAAATCCGACAGGCGATCGCCAAGAATGTCTCTTCCAAGGCACTAATGGTCGACGTCTTCGAGAGGGCTGTTGATCGAGACCCTTACAAGCCATTCATCATATATGCTGACACACTA
>LD355330.1:11841-26225 GCA_001465055.1 Ptychodera flava | reverse complement strand
TGATTATGCAAATTAGCCGCTACGCTTTGGCGCTTTAACTGACCCTCCTCCCTCCCTTGAGGAGGAGAAAAAAAAAATCCGCGTCGCCGCACCATTTTTTTAAGAAAGGCCTGACCAGAAACATTTCTTTTTTTTTTTTTGGCCTTAGTGAAATTATTATTTAGTGGATGAGTCTTGTCGGACAATTTTGTTGCAGATTTGCTCTTTACAGATTTCATATACAAGTCGTCAAAACTGGGCAATGTGCCTAGTATATTCCTAGCAGCTTTAGTGACGCGGTTTATTTGATTACGATTTAACGAGGTGATACTACCATCCCAACAGGAATGCAATAGCACATAATAGACTCGATCATGGCTCTGTAAAACATATGCAAAATTTTTCCTGATACATCAAATCTATGCAATTTACGCAGAAAATACATTCTTTGTTGGCATTTATTGATTAACATTTTAATATGTTCATCCCAGGAGACCGTATTTGTAAGAATCAACCCAAGATATTTGTACTAGGTGTTCACTCTTTCAACCTCTTCACCTTTGATTTTTAACGGGAGTGGAAATACTTTGTTTTTCCTGAAGTCAATTAACATTTCTTTTGTTTTCTTTACATTCAAAAATTCAAAATTTGGCTTAATTATTGTCGAAGTGGTTGATTCATTTTGATAACAAATGAGTTATCAATCCATAAAAAATCAAAACCCACACATAAAACATTAAAACATAAATGATTACGTCAATTTGAGAATCACAATCCAAAACCATTATTAGTTGCTTACTCTCGTATATTGTATCCGTCAAAGTACAAAGCGAAGACCCCGCGATATCTCTAGTATTTAGGGGCCATATTTCGCCGGTAATCGCTTAATTTATGAAGAATTGTGGGACATATCCAATGCCATACCAAAAATAAAATTTGGACTGATATTTTTGAAGTAATTGGAAAATAACTTACTCGCTTTTGGCATTTTTCTGGTCAAAATGTACAAAGCGAAGACCCAGTGATATCTCTCGTAATAATCGTCCATATTTCGTCGGGATTGATTCAATTAGTGAAGGAGTGAGTTATACATCACGTCTATTAAAAATGGCCATATTAAACATTAAAACATAAAAAGAATACATCTATTTGAGAATCGCAATCCGAAACCAATACTAGCGATTTGCCGTATCTGTCAAAGTCAAAAGTACAAAAGGAAGACCCTTGATATCTGCGGTATTTATGGGCCATATTTCGTCGGTATTGGTTTAAGTTGTGAAGAATAGTGGGTGGAAGTCGATTCCGTGCCAAAAACAAAATTTGGATGTAAATTTTTGGAGTAGTTTACAAATAACCTACTAATTTTGGGCATTTTTAAGGTCCAAATGTACAAGACGAAGACCCTGTTATATCTCTCGTTATAATCGTCCATTTTTAGTTGGGATTGATTCAATAAGTGAAGGAGGGAGTTATTCATCCACATCTTTATCAAAAATTACCATATGAAACATTGAAACCTAAAATAATTGCGTTTATTTGAGAATCGCAATCCAAAACCAATACTAGCGATTTGCCGTATCTGTCAAAGTCAAAAGTACAAATTAAAGACCGGTATAAATATCTCCGGTATTTAAGGGCCATATTCGCCGTATTGGCTTAATTTCACTTTAACTTCGTGTATTGTGTTTGAAATGTTAGCAGCCATTGTTATATCATCAAGTCGCTAAGCCGAGTGTTCAGTTTGACTTCGATGCGATAGTAATTTGGCATGTATTATGTCTAAAGCAACGTAATTACTGCGTACTAAATACTAAAACGTTCGACCCGTCCTTGCCGGTTAGAGTGTATTGTTCCTTTTAATCTAAATTCAGGGATCTTCGGTCTTTGGTCTTCGATCTTCGGTCCTTGGTCTTCGATCTACGGTCTTCGTTTGGTATACCCCCGCGCAGAAAATGGTACCAAGTTGTGTACCTCGACGATTTCCTAATAATTGCGGACTCCAAACTGGCATGCGAGCAAACATTCCAAGCGTTACTACAACTGTTACAACAACTCGGCTTCACTATTAACTGAGAGAAAGCGCTCGCACCCATCGAATGCCTTACGTTCCTCGGCATCGAAATAAGGCTGCGTTCATAAATAACGGTTAGGGGGGGCTGGAGGAATCTCGATTGAAATCTTTTTTTTTTCATATCCCCCCCTAGGTACCCAAATTTTTTTTCAAATGCCTCCCCCCTCTATATGGTCAAAATTTTTCAAGTCCCCCCTCGAACTATCACAGGCCAGCATATTTGTAAAGGATGTGAGCGCAGAAAAAATAAACATGTATTGCGCCGTTCTGCTCACAGGCGCTCAACACTACCTGTATTAGCATTTTGTATAGTCATATTCTAAAGGCAAGTTCTTTACATGCATCGGTGATTTTTTTAGGTTTAATGGTCTAAAAGCCAACTTGAGTTAATCCAACTCTGGCCAGGTCAATTGCTCCTGCTCAGCTGAAGAGCACACAAAATGACAATCATGAGAGAGTAGGCAAAATGTGAATTCTGGCTAAGGCGCCATAAAATAAATTCTTTGTTTGCCGTCCGCGTGCGGGTAGGTTTTCGGAAGAAATTTGAAAAACAAACACAGTCCGACTCCTCGAAAATGCGGCACGATGTGCCCTGATTTTGTCTGCAATAACACATTTAGAGCGCCTTTACACAGCAGTTTTCTGAAATGTCGCAAAAACACCAATGTTGTACGATCGTTTGAATACAAATCAGACAAATCGTAAAAGGGTACAGCATCAGCCGCTGTACGTAAAGTTCACGTGCGCACAGGTCTCCCTATTTTTAGCGCGCTGCAGTGTACCGCACATGGATGGTCGAGGTCTTACACTGATTTATCCGTAAATCATGACAGCGGAAGGACGTGAAATAGTTGTGGTCTCCATATTAGATTGATCGAAAACAATTCTTGACTGGTTTGGCTTCGAATGTGGAACGGAACAGAGTTTCTGTCAACTATTTGAAGCACTTTTCATTGCCAGCCAGAACGGCACGGACAACAGTAGGTTCAAATACGCGATCGATCACGATATTGGATCTGCACCAGGGAAAGCAGGTGCAGTGAAATGTTCGTTGTTTAATGTTCCAAACAGCCCATACGCTGTTGAAGTTGCTCTTACTTTGAACATTCTGTCTGCTACCAAACGACTTGGTCATTTTATAAAGTTTGACATCTTACGGCAGAAGGCACAACATGATACGGGCAATCTGCGCAATGCTTTTGAAATCATGCAACATGCATCCAGGGATACCATTTCTACCATTGATGACAGCGTTACCCAAGATGATACCACAACCAAGCTGCTACAGGGAAAGACAAAACTTCAGGCATTTCTGAATTACTGTACAGTCAGAAGACATTACTACTTCATGATATCAAAGTGTGGAGATATCAGCTGCAAATTATGTAAACCACCAAGGCTACCCCAAGATGTATTCCAGGGTATTCACAAACTCCCAGGTATGTTATGATTACAAAGCAACAACTTCAGCGGTGTATGATGTGATCTAATGTGAAAAAGATTCAGCTCAATAGCTAGCATTTGTGTCAGTCATAATGATTTGAACAAAACATACATACACATACATGCACGCACATACACACACAAATATATATACGGTGATACTTAGCCTGTATGAGCTATGGCTTAATTTAAAGTTTTTCAGCAAGTGTCAGTTGTAATAAATAGTCAACACTCTTTTTTCTGTCCTCATCAAGATCCTGTACCAACTGAAGATGGTGATCACTTCAAGTCGTTTGAAGAACTGTATGGCACAGAAACAACTGAAAAATTCCGTCCATCTCTGGTTTCAAAGCAGACAGTACTGGTCCAGCGAGATTTTGGATTCCGACTGTCTGGAGAGACTGTTAGGCGAACTATACTATGTACAGAATGCAGTAAACCCAGGTATGTAAAAATCACTGATTTTTGGGTCCTTTAAGTTAGTATAGTTACGTACAGTACTGTGTAGGGCAGTAAATTACATTACACTATAGTAAAGAGACACTCAGTGCAGCATTAGTGTATCTTATCCATAATATTTTAATGCAGTGCAACACAGCACAAAATGTTTCTTAAATTATCTCATTGTAGACCCAAAGAGATGTTGTCTTATCATTTAGTTTTGAATTTATCAACCTGATGGTATTGTAACAAACTTATGGAAATTTGTTTTGATTACACTCAAACCTGCAGGTGTGTATATTCACCAAAGAAACTGGTTGAAGCTGAAAGACAGTCTCTTGAACAGATATTGGACACCATTGATTATACTTGTGGTACAAGTGCCATTCCTAAAAGTCATAAACTTCACAAGGTATTTTCAAGAGTTCTAGCTGCTCAGTCAATTTTCAGGAACAAAAATAGAAGCAATAAGGTTAACAAAAAAATTGTGATCATCGAATATTTGGTAGCTGAATAAAAATGACGTATAACAGGCTAAGATTTTCTGTCATTTTTTATCAAAAGTGAAAAAACAGCAGTATATTTTTTGTAATTTCATACAATTTGTTTTATTGACTCCTTTGTGTGTATTTGTTTGATTACTAGTGTTTGTTTGTTTCTTATGCATTTGTTTCAGGTGTGTTTGTTTGAGAATGTGACATGTGGAAATTCTATCACCCCACATTACTACAGCTCAAGGTTGAAATTTCCCTTGGTGTGTCATGTGTGTGGTACTCCAGATGACCTTGTACCCATCCAGGATGATTGGAAGGTAAGTTATCAGAGTATCCATCCTGTCTGTCATCAGTGCAAATCCATAGGACATGAGGAACGTACCCGAAACAAGTCCAAGGTTGGCGGGAAGAAAAAGAAGTAAAATATGGGAGTACTTCTGCATTACAGCCTCAGAGACAGTCACCTACTGAGGCTAACAATAACTGTGCTTGTTGTACTTGTACAAGTACATGTATAACTTGTGTTTCCAAACAAGAGCACAGGAAACACTGCATTGTAACTGTAATAGTTGAGTTTTCATACTTGATACCATTAAACCAATTGGAAAGTTATAGTTTATTGGATTGTATTTTTTTTTCCGTGTTTGTTTTTTTTTGCTGGCTGGCTGATAGGTTTTTCAAATATGCAAGGACGGCAAACAAAGAATTTATTTTATGCGGCCTAATTACCATTTGCACAGTGACCTACCAAAAAATTTTGGATTAGATGCTACTCAAAATCGACAATACTGGAAGGTTAAAATATTCCATCAAATAAATGTTTTAATCTCTGAAAGTTTTGATGTAATAATTGCAAATTTGGTTAAAAAATAAATAATTCCATTTGGTCACATATTTTTTCTTTTAGTCTTCACAGTTCAAATTTTTACTTCTGTATCATTTTATAGCAAGAATGTTAAAATTTAGAAAATCAAGCATGGTGACCCCATCTTTTTCTTTAATATTTGATTATTCTCATATGCCAGAATTCAAAACATTCTATGCGTTCTTCCATGTGTTGCTCTCTGACCTGATCTTGTGTACAAGTATGTTTCACTGTCATGAGCGTCATTTGACCCAAACTCTTCTTCAACTACCATGTACATCGATCAGAGTCAGAGCTATCTCTGTCGCTGTTCAGGTATGCAGTTACAGTGACACTGCAGTAGCAGAGCATTAATGATAGTGACATTACCCATAGGCAGTAGCTGTATTAACTTTGATAATTTTGGCAATATTTTTGTTCAGTTTTACAACTGTGTTCTTTTTCTACTCCCTACATCATGTTGAACTGCCCAGTATTCAGCTTGCTATCACAGCCTGTGTATGTGTACCATGCATTTGTGTCACTGACAACTGACTGTCAGTCTTGACTCCAATTAAATTATCACAAAATACATATTTATATTTATATATACAGGCTTTGTCGACAAACTAAATATTGAGTGTTTTAGCATGTTGTAGGGAGATAGCAAGAAACTGTCGTTGTTATATTGCATAGAAATATTGCAGTTACCAGGCTCAAGTTTGTTTTTTTACGACAAATCAAACGTTTAGATTTTTTGAGATAAAAGTCATGAAATGTGACAAAATGGTTCTAGATTTGTTAAATTATTACTAACATTACAACATTTTGATGACAGAAAAATGGTATTCATTTTTCGTTGAATTACCTACAAAAACTTGGAATCGGAAAATGTAACACACAAAAGGGAACCAAAAATGTTCAAGTCCCCCCTTACAGGTAGAGCAAAATTTTCAAGTCCCACCCTCTACTACCCCCAAAATTTTCGAATCCCCCCTGAATTCCTCCAGCCCCCCCCCTAACCATTTTTTGCGAATGCAGCCTAAATACGCAAAACCGAACATTGTCCTTTGACAGCAGCAAACTGCAGGACCTCAGCAATCTCCTTGCACACTGTCTGCCCAAACGGCGGGCAACCAAACGCGAGCTTCAGCAACTAGTCGGCAAACTCAACTGGGCGGCAAGAGTTGTCCGCGGCGGTCGCACATTTCTGCGACGTCTCATCAATTTGACTTACTCTGTTTCACGTCAATCACACCAAATACGCCTAAGCAAGCAAACGCGAGCCGACATCAGCTGGTGGGCAAATCTGAGCAAAACGTTCAATGGTATGGCATTCTACATCGAGGAAACACCGTTGCCCCAACAGATCTTTACCACCGACGCCACGTGTCCACGGGAGGAGCGGGCATTTACGCGAATAACTGGTTTTTTACAGGGCACTCAGGAAACAAACAGATAAACAAACAAATAAACAAACAAACAAAAATTAACAAACATACAAACAAGCATACAAATATACAATAGATAATAAACACACAGACGAACATAAATAGATAAACAAACATACAATATTATAAAACGCCGGATAAATAAACATACAAACAAATAATGGCGGATGATAATAAATTTTTCTGTTAAACAAAGGTTGCACCGCTGAAAACCGTGAAAGCAACCATCCTATTAGCACTATAAGGAACATACCAGCCGGAATCAACAAACGCCTCTCCAACCTATCATCCGACCAAGCCTCCTTCGACCAATCTACTCCGCCATATCAAAAAGCACTTGACGAGAGTCGATACCAATACACTCTACGATACGAACCGACAACCACAAACAAAAGAAGAAACAGGCAAAGAAACAACATCATCTGGTACAACCCACCATTTAGCAAAAATGTAAGCACCAACATCGGACAGAGATTCCTTTCCTTAGTAGACAAATGTTTTCAGGTAAATCACAAGCTCAGAAAAATATTCCACAGAAACACCATAAAGATCAGCTACAGCACCATGAACAACACGAAGCAGATCATCGACAGCCACAACAAACGCATTTTGAGACCACAAAGCAACAACAATACCACCGAGATCAACAACAGCAAGACATGCAACTACTGACAAAAAGACACATGCCAACTCGACGGTAACTGCCTTCAAGCCTCCATCGTCTACCAAGCCACAGTCACACGCTCAGACAACAACACCTCCGAAACGTACGTTGGGCTTACAGAGAACGACTTCAAGACAAGATACAGAAACCACATCACATCATTCCGACATGTACGCTCCAGAAACTCCAACGAACTCAGTAAACACATTTTGACGCTAAAAGACAACAATATCACGGACATTATCTCATGGAAGGTCCTAGCTAAAGCCAAGCCATATCATCATCATCATCATCATCATCATTTTTTATTGCCATATTATTATGCATAAAATACACATCTAATGCCACAAAAAGTCAATGAGAAAAAGAGAAGTTGCAAATGGTACATTGGCAATATGGAGCTAGAAATATAGCTTTACGCTAGTCAAGCCTAGACCCGCTTACTCAGTAATATATTACGTTATTAAGCATGTTAGGCTACTGTCTGGTGAATGGTGAAAACTCTTGTATAAAGAAAGAAGGAAAAACAAAATACATAGTCTGTCATTCTATACGACTTGCCTTAACTCTTGGTTGAAATAATAAACTTAATTTGGACCAAGATATTCTTGTAGAAGGTGATCTTTCAGGTCTCTTATGAACTTCCACCTGGAAGTTAAGGATTTGATACGATTCGGTAAAGTGTTCCAATATTTCGCACCTGTGTAGGATATTGAGGATTGACCTGCAGAAGTATACATTCTAGGGAGTACTAAAGTCATGGCTGACTGTTGACGTG
Source organism: Ptychodera flava (assembly GCA_001465055.1). Lineage (NCBI taxonomy): Eukaryota > Metazoa > Hemichordata > Enteropneusta > Ptychoderidae > Ptychodera > Ptychodera flava. The sequence continues at coordinate 18,060 of LD355330.1, read as the reverse complement.
TATCATAGCAGTGATCTACAACTTGGAAGTAATCTGATAGTGGATGGGGTACATTTTGATGATGTAAATCAAACGTGAAAGTACAGACAAGTAATTTATAAAGCTTATTAACATCTATTAATTAGCCTTATACGTAATTCATAAACAAACATGAAGATGGCGCTCTGAATTCAGAAAATGTGATACATCTCATGCACATTTTTTGCGTGATGTAAATTTGTTTTAGATATGATGAAAACGTATTTCCCCAACCTTCTAAGCCATACGTAATATATAGTTGGATAAATGACTTGTACAACAACAATAGAATACTTTCCGGTACAAAAGTTCTTAATCTAAACAGTATACCAGCTTTCCTCTTAATTATTTCATTTACCTCAGTAATATGTGGTTTCTATGTGAGGTATTCATCAATAATTACCCCAACAAATGACGCTTGATGACACCGATTCAAAGGTTGATTTTTCACACACAATTCATCATATAAATACACGGTTCTACGTTTTTGGTGGAAAACTACATAGTTTGTCTTATTGATATTTATATTAAGCCTATTTGCATCACATCAACGTGTGACATTGTTTAAGTGATGTCCTACTAGTGACAGGTCAATGTGATCAATGTCTTTACAATAACTATGAAAAAGGTTTGAGTCATCTGCAAAAAGACGAAAATCGAAAATATCAGATGAATTCGGAAGGTCATTCATATAAATCAGAAAAAGTGTGGGACCAAGTATTGACCCCTGAGGAACTCCACAGGTGACAGTCAACTTGTCAGAATTGATACCATCAACACACACATATTGAGATCTTTGATTCAAGTAGTTTGTAAACCAGAGTAAAGGATTTCCTCTCACGCCATAATGTTGAAGTTTTTCTAAAAGAATATGATGATCGATAGTGTCAAATGCCTTAGAAAAATCTAAGAATATACCAATTGTAATATTTCCACGATCAATTTGACACGTCAAATCATTCAGTAAATTAATAAGAGATAGCTTTGCACTGTGTTTCTCTCGAAAACCATACTGGTGCTTGCACAGAAGATTGTACTTGTTTAAATAATTCACCAACCGATTATTTACAACCTTTTCAAGAATTTTGCTTATAAGAGGTAACACTGAAATAGGACGATAATTTCCTGGATTCTCTTTGGAACCCTTTTTGAAGATCGGTACAACTCTTGCCAACTTGAGAGCATTGGGAAATTTCGCTGTTGCAAATGACAAATTGAAAATGTGGCAGAGAGGACCAGCAATATATTCAGCTGCGTTCACTACTAGCTTCGCAGAGATGTTATCATAACCAGAAGCCTTTTTCATATCAATCCCTTTCAATAAGTTGAGAACCTCACATTCTGTTGTTGGGTAAAGGAAAAAAGAGAATGAAAACTGAGAGAGAAAATCCAAATACGATGTCTTAGAAGAATCAATTTTGCTAGCTAGAGTTGGTCCAACGTTTTTGAAAAATTCATTAAAACAATTCAAGATACCTTGAGTGTTTCTATACGTTAAAGCTGTACCATCATCTGCATTAACAGTGATATGGTCAGGTAAACATGTTTTTGGCTTCCGTTTGTGAGAGCAAAGTACATCATTTATAATATTCCAGGTTGTCTTTGAATTATTTTGATTTTCCCAGAAAAGGGAAGCATAATAGTCTCGTTTTGCAGTCCTTAAGATGGTTGTTAGTAAATTTCTATAACGCTTATATTGTTTAACTTTGTCAGAATCATAACCTGATTTGATAACCTCTCCAAATAAATAATGCTTTTTGTTAATTGAATTCTTCATTGACTTAGTTATCCAAGGTTTGAGTTTCAACATTGATTTCATTGAACGTGTGACGATTGGAGCATGCCTATCACAGCATTGTTTAAAAATTGAAACAAAGGTACAATAAGCTTCATTTACATCATCTACACAATCATAAACTTCATTCCATGGTTATCTTGAAAGGTCTTCTCTAAATTCGTCAGGAGAGAAATTCCTGTAACTTCTGTAAGATACTGTCCCTTTCATTGAGGTAGTAGTAAAAAGATTCATAAAAATTGCAAAGACAGGTAAATGGTCTGAAATATCTGCAGCAATAGTACCCGATAAAATTTGACAATTATTAATATTCGAATATATATGATCAATAATACTTTTAGAGGTTTCAGTAATACGAGTAGGCACCCGTATAAGTTGTTTCAAATTTAAGCAAGACAGAATTGTGAAAAAAGTTCCTGTACTACTTTCTGGATTCGAAAAATCCATGTTCAAATCACCAATCAAAATCCACTGCTTTTTATCTAGTTTGATTTTTGTAATTGTAAGAGACTGTTTTTAAATTCTGATATACTAGTATTTGGCTTCCTGTAAATAATTCCTACAACAAATATTTTATTTCTATCAGTAATTTCTAACCAGAGTGTCTCAGAGTGTAATACATGAAAGGGCAATGTTTTATATTCAACAGAATTGTGACTGTAAGCCGCAACACCACCACGTCTTCCAATTTCCCTACAATTAAATTCTAAATCATATGAAGTAAGAGTAAACAGATCACTATTATTCATGGCCCAGGTTTCAGAAATTCCTATGACTTTAAACTTTTCAGTCAATGTCTCTTCATATAATAAGTTAAACTCTTCAAAGTTTCTACTCATTGAGCGTACATTAGTATGGGATGCTGTAAAAGAGCACTGTATAAATTGATTCAACGTTTCCTGGAAATCTGATGGAGTAATAGGGTTACGTTTACAGTTTACATCAAAAAAAACATTCTCCGATTCAGACAAAACCATATAAAATCTGATTCACTAGAAAGATAAATTACAATACTTAAAATGTTACAGCACACGTTTTAAGTACAATTTTTGCAAGGTCAACCTCATTACGGATGGTAAAGGGTCTCATACCTTGATCTTTTTTAACATAAATGTTCCCATTGTATGACCATAAAAATCTATACCCATGTACCTTACGTTTTTGGTTATCTTGTTTTAGAAGGTTTCTTCTATGTGTTGTCAGGTTTTCATTAATATAAATGTTATTCTTCATACGACAGTACTAACAAGCGGTGCAACCTTTGTTTAACAGAAAAATTTATTACCATCCAGAATGTTCCACACTTAATAAAAGAAATTAACTTGCGTCATCATGCCGTCACAGCAGCAAGACATTGTTATGCAATAACTAGTTACTCCCAAATACATCCAACGAAGTAAATTTATTTATTTTATTTATTTATTTCACTTTAAGGGATTACCCATTTACATGCTCAAATCGAGTTAAAATTACCCAATAAGGCTGTAATCTCCCATGGGGTCCCAATTAAACACACAGAATTAAAATCCAATAAGTGTTAAAAAAAACAATGAAGTCAAATAGCAGACAAAATAAAAATATAGATAAAATATTTAAAAAAGCGACAAAGCAAAGAGAATAAAAAAATAAAAGTTCTATTTATCAATATTATCCCTAATAAAACATTTCAGCCGAGCTTTAAAAATTTCAACATTGTGGCTGCACCGAATATCATCGGGAAGTGAGTTCCAGAAACTTGAGGCACGCATAGAGAACGTCCTCTGGCCTGTTTGTGTACGGAATTGAGGGAGTAACAATTTATGAGTTGCAGCAGAACGTGTCTGGTAACCAACCATGAACATCATTTAAAGGCACAAATTTCTCAGAGAGATACGTTGGTGCAGTATTAAGAAGACAATTATAGGTTAAAACACATGTAAAATAAGAGATGCGTTGTTTAACGGAAAAAACATTGGCTGCTTCAAAGAGTGAATCGGTTGAGGTATTAAAATCAACATTGAGAAGAACTCTCAGTGCTCTTTTCTGTAACTTATACACTTTCTCGATATTTTTTAAAATTGTATTTCCCCAAACTACACAACAGTAATCAATAGCTGACTGAATTAAACCATAATACAGAACTTTTCTAAGATGACATGGAATGAATTTGAATAATCTTCGAAGTAAACCGATTCTCTTGCTCAGAGTGAGACATAAATCGTCAATATGTTTGTCCCAAGTAAGAACATTGTCCAATGTAACACCTAAAATCTTCTCAAATGAAACACAAGAGATATTACACTCATTAATGGCAATATCAAGTCTATCACCCATTGTATCTGCACATATTAATTTTTGGCGAGATCCAATCAACATGGCTTTCGATTTGCCTTCATTAATGACCATGCCATTGTTAATTACCCAATCGTTCACTGAAGTGGCGTCGTTTTGGAGCGACTGATTAACATCGGCAACTAAAATGCCAGATGTGAGGAGAGTCTGGTCGTCGGCATACATGCCTAGGTTAGAATTACACAAAGTCAGTGGCAAATCATTAATGAAAATGGTAAAAAGCAGTGGACCTAAAATTGATCCCTGAGGCACACCAACAGTAACTTTTTCAACGTAAGATATCTTACTCATGTGACAAACAACTTGAGAACGATCTGAGAGGAAAGAATCAAACCATTTTAACACATTTCCATGCAATCCATAAAGAGACAATTTCTTAAGTAGTACATCGTGGTTAACAAGATCGAATGCTTTAGAGAGGTCCAAAAACAACACACCTGAAAGCCGACCACCATCAATGTTTTCAAGTAACTCATCACAAAGACGTATCAATGCAGTTTGACAAGAGTGGTTCTTCCGAAAACCAGACTGAGTATCGTGAAGGACACCTTTATCAGATAAAAATTTATACAAAGTACTGTGAACATGACTTTCAATTACTTTAGAAATAGCTGGTAAAATAGAAATGGGTCTGTAATTGGACATTTCTGTTAAACTACCATTGCCTTTGTAAATAGGAACAACGCGTGCATTTTTAAATAAGTCTGGAAAAACTGCGTTGTCGATACCAATATTAAGTACTTTCGTAAGAGACTCAGAGATTACAGATGCACCAGGCTTTTTTGACAAAATCAACAGAGAGATGTGGAATCTTAAAGACTGAACCTCTGAGTTTGTCGTTGAGATGCTCAGACAATGAAGAAAAATCAGGATTGCAGTCTGCTGAAACATTCATCTTTCTTGAAATCTTAGAGAAATTACAGTTAAAAGCATCAGCAATAATGGCTGGATCTGTGACAGGAGTACCATCTACCTCAATCGGAGTATGTTTTTGATGCTTAGGTCTCAGGACATTGTTATAAATATGCCAAACTGCCTTCGGATTTGAACCTTTGTCCTTAATTTCGTCAATCAAGTAATCCCTCTTTGCCTTATTGATCATATGCACAAGTTTATTTCTGGCTAACCTGTACTGCACAATTTTGGAAACATCCGATTTCACTTGCCTTGAAAGATCATCCCTGTCATGCATAGCATTCAAAATATCTCTATTCATCCAGGCTGGTTGTTTACGTCGTTTAATACGTCTTCCAATAAAAGGAGCATGGATATCACATATTCCATTGAAAACATTAACCCAAAGCCTTGTAGCAACATTTACATTATCAGCCGCATCGATTAAATACCATTGAGCAAATGAAAGGTCACGAAGAAAAGGACCAAGCTCAAAATGAGTAAAGGAACGAAATTTAAGAGTGAGATGAGAAGAAACCGATAAATTGTTCTTTCTCTCATGAGTTAAAATGATGGGATAGTGATCAGAAAGCCCAATCTCAGGAACACATACATTCGAGACTAGTTCTCTGTTCGACATATAGATATGGTCAATACATGTTCGAGAAATATGTCTAGTTGGCTGGAGAATAAGTTGCTCAAAGTTCAAATTGATTAAAGACTTATATATATAGTGATTTTGACCATTTGATGTAAAAAGATCAATATTGAAATCTCCCAAAATGTAAAGTTCTTTACCAGTATAAAAAACTCTTTTTAAATTCACTTCAATATTAATATCAATATCATGTGAGGTGTTAGGGGGTCTGTAAACACCCGCTACGAGAAAGGAGTTACAATTGGTGGGTTTAATTTCAAGCCAAATGATTTCTAAATCAGAAGATTCTAAGTCAAACCGTCTCGTATACATTATGGTGGGTCTAATATAAGCTAGGATACCTCCGCCTTTCTTACCAATTCTGTCTTTTCTTTCAACTAAGTAATTTGTGATTGTTAAATCATCAGAGCTATCAATGGCATCGAGAAATGTTTCAGAAAAAAACATAACGTCAGTTGAAATTCGCTGATCGGTATTGAGATAATAAATGACCTGGTCCAGTTTATTTGACAAGTGTTGAATG
>LD355318.1:14279-24901 GCA_001465055.1 Ptychodera flava | reverse complement strand
TATATATATATATATATATATATATATATATATATATATATATATATATATATATATATATATATATATATATATATATATATATATATTGAATTTTAAACATTAAGTCATTCTGTTGTGGTGAAATTGTTGACATGTCCGTTACGTTGTTGCATAGGAATTTCAAATTTCGAATTTTGAAGTGTAAATACAGTGTTTTGAATGAGCTATGAATGTTTAACAGTGTAGCATTTTTGTATTAAAATGCCCATATCTTAAAAAATTGTGCGGTGACCCCCATTTTTTTCGTTTGATTCGAAATCTGTATATTGTTGGGCTTAATGTATGAGAGTTTAAAGAAAATGTAGATTTCAGATCATGACATTTGTAATGAAAATGTCAAAATTTGGCCAAACTTTGCCCTATTTATAAAAGCACTATTCATGGAAACGTTGCTATATTTTCTGATATTTTTAAAAAATAGATCACAAAACTAATATATCACAATACGGGGACTTGTGTTGTATAAAATCTGTCAAATTGTTTTTACTTTATTTTAGTTTTATTATTCAATAACACTAGTTAATCGAATAATACAACATTTTAACCAATTTCAGCTAAGTGTTTTCGCGGGACATCATAGAGGGCGCCATATCTCCAAAATTTGCATGGGGACCATATTTTTTTATTTTACTATTTAACATATCTACCCCAGCTTGACATCTGTACAAAGTTTCAGAAAAATCCTGATTTCATTTTTTCTTACCATGCAGCAAGCCACCTTAATGTATTTCACACTCTCTATGCATAACAAGATGTCCAGAACTTTTGTACATAGACTGATGTCAATCATTAATATCAAAGAAAGACCAGCAGTAAATCAAAAACTTCAGTTGGTAATTAGACTGTTGCCCGCCATCCAATTATATCTCCTTGGAAGCCTTAGAGAGCTATTTTTATAAGTTGTAGCCAGATCTGAGTTGTACAGTGTCTCAGAGGACCTGTTATTTTTTTCGGTGAAACCCTAAAAGCAGCTAAAAACGACAAAAACTGCATTCTGTGAATTATCATGAAAAAAACCTTTTATTTGAAAACCTCTGATAGGAAGGAAAATTGAGTTGCATCAATGAGAATGAAAAATATCTTGTCATTTGTCTCTTTCTAAAATATGTTACTGTATCAATGTATTGTAAAATAGCAGTGCATGTTGCTTCCTCACACTCGGCATTCCTTATGAGTTCTCATAGAAAAAAAGAGAACGATCAGGATTTTGTCATGTTTTTCATATGAACTGCAGATTTCATAATGGTTAGTACACTTTGCAAAACAATTTATCAATTTGCGAACATCCAGATATCTGTGATATTTGTAAGTTCGGCGCCCAAAGGGCACGCCGAAAACTAAGTGGATGATGCAAGTCATGGCTAGTATAATGTTTTGGAAAAAGTAATTCAATTTGGAAATTAAATTTTCTGGCATAAAAATTGTTTTAGAAGGTTTAAAAAAATTCTGAGACAAACGTTAAAAGATGCTTAGAACATCTTGCATTCACACAAATTTCAGCCTTAAATTTCAAAGCGTTGAAACAAAACATTGGAAAAACCGATTTTGAAAGATTATTCAAATTACCTGTCACGTGATAGTTATGTAAACAATGGTGACACTATAGTAAACAAAATGCTTCCCTATATCTAGGCTTTCCGAAAATATATAATTTACGGGGGTTCTGAGCTAATGAACCACTAGAGAACTGTTAGCTTAAAAGGTCAATTCCTTGTCTTTGAACCTTAAATTGTGGCAATATTTATTTGCAGTTTAATTGATTAACGTCGTCATGTTGTTCCTCGAGTGACTTTCTGCAAGTATTCGAAGTTTTCTTGATATTACAAAAAGTTCAAAAAGGAGCGACTACTGGTATGTCATGATTTATTGCGTCGGGTTTTAGGCTGTTTTGCTTTTGGAGTGTGATGGGTTTTTTTGATAGTGTTTAAATGTTTGTCGGTACTGCAAGAGGTGGTTGTTGTATTAAAATTTTAGGAGTCACTGTGGGGCAGTAAGCATGAGGATGGTGAGTCCGAGACCTTGTAAGTCAAGCGTGGCGCACTTACAGTCGGAGGATTGTGAGTTTTAGATTCCAGCACGGAGTTGTCCTCGTTCAAGCTATCCAAACAATAACTTGCAGGATAAGATATCAACTCATTATTGATCCAGCATGCGTAAGCTCATCAATAAACTGGTTGCCTGCATTGAGCTTCCTTATTTCAGGCTATTGCTACGTGACCACTGAGCAGCCAATATTGCATGACTGTGGTCACATGTCATCAATGCCATTTTTCTGTCGTCTCTGCTGATATAAACGGCAAATATGATCAATGAACCGCCTTGTAAAATCTACTAATAAATATTTCGCAAAAGTAAGGAAAATCACGAAGTTCAAAGCCAAAGGATGTCATAAAAGAATTGGAATGAAAATGCCAGTCATGAAAAAAAATCCAACCAGTAATGTTATAATGTGAAACGGCGTTACTAAACTTCTCCTTCCCCCCCCCCCGGGCCCCACCCTAGAAAGCGGTCGACAACATTCACACTGGGCGATAATCCCCATTTTCCGCTGTACATATGCGAATAGTTTTTAAATGAAGCCAAGACTTGGGTTTAAAACTGTGACCTAACTTTCTTTGCGTTTCATATTTATGTCTTTATTAATTGTTTAGGAAACGCAAGTAATCAGGACAACCAGATAGAGCCGTCTTATCTTTTTTCATGACTTTTTCCCCGTAAAGCCCCACTCGAAAGTTCCGTACGGAGCTCCGAATATGCATCAATAATTTCTTGTTGGCAGGTTTTGTTCATTTACCAAGTCGTTATAACATAGCCTAAATTTCTCTAGTAGTTTGTATTTCATGCTTCTCTCTCATTGATGTGAATTTCGCTGTTCATTTCGTTGCCGGGTAGATATTTTGTTCCTTTATCTGCGACAATTTACCACTTCGATCGCATGACTGCCTTTAATAATAGTCACCGTGCGAACTAAGACTTTACAACCAGGACGCAAGTACTTGAGAAATGCGTGAGTTTATGAGCGAAGATCACTCGTAGGACGTCTGAATCCGGTCGATCTCAAGAGCGGTTAACCAGCTAATTTCAAGAAATTGTATCCTAAGGTGTTTTCAGTGTTTTCAAGTGTACACGTAGCGTTCGAAAGAATTTTTGGCAAAGTAGATTTTTGGAGGAAAGTAAAAGTTGTTTTAAACTGCCTTCCCATCACGATTTGAAACTTCCCCTTTCACCCGCAACATCCCGCTCTACCCTCCGCACAACGAGGACTCCTTAATTCCCCTTTCTCTTTCACAATAAATCCCTAGGGCCCTCTTCTCAAAAGGAGTTCCCCACTTTTCCTCTGCCCTCCCATCAACACATATATTGTCCTTTACACTTAAGTGTGCTATCTTTCAGCCTAATTTGGACTTCAAAATCTAAATTTCCCCCTCCGCTGTCATAAAGGCGATGCCCTCGTTCCCCACCCTCTGACAGCATAAAACAAATGCCCCTTCCCAACCCACCCCCACCCCGCCGTTAACGTGAGCTCCGATGGCAACTTCGTAAACAATTCAGTAAAGTATGGTAGGAATCAGCTGGAAAAAGGAACACTGAAGGGAGGAAAAAATAAAGTACTGAGCATAGTTATATTTTATTTATTTATTTTATTTATTAAGATTTATCCAACGTAAATTGTAAAAAGGTCTACATAGGATTTGATGACCAAAACAGGTGCAAATCACCTATTCAAAGTCAGTCGCCCATAACACAATAAAGAACGAGCAAATAAGAATCAGGGTATTTCTTAACAGATTCTAGCATTTTGCCATTCAGAACATACTCAAAGTGAAAAGGTTTTCTGAAGTTGTAAACCCGAAAACATGAAATTTTGTTGTATTAAAAGACACTTCGGTTGTCAAAATTGAGCGGAAGGTCTTCGGTATTTCCTAATGCATTTGTACACGCAGATTATATATATTATTATAATAATAACTATTTCTGTGTGACATAGACACAGATATCTGATTATGTAAATTAAGTCGACTCGGGAAAAGAAACCTGCTACAAACGTTCTTTGGCGAAGATTGTATTGTCAGAAGACAAGTCTTCCGTATGAAATCATTTAAAAGCAGCAGATACTTTAATTGTATTTACTGGCTAGGCTCCCAATTCCACGGAAACCAGTAGCTCTACAGCTATAGAAAATGCAGCGAGGATTATGATATGCTTTGTATGTATCTGCAGTATCTGGCTGCCTGATTCGCGAAAACCACACATAGTATAGTCTACACTAATATAAGAAAAAAAACAAGGGTCACTATGAAGCATGGATTTTAAACATAGGGTAAGACCTGCAATCTGAGCATTCGTTTGACTGTTGCGTAGCATGGTCTGCATAATTCATGCTAATTTCAGAAATCCGAGAGTTAAACACTGGCAGCCTCGAGTGAATTTAGTATGTTTACGTTGGCAAGCTTCGAATTCCGAGCAACAATAAAGCATCAATGTATACTTGTATGCTGCCATCAACGTGCAGTAAGAGTGTTTCGATTGCATGAGCGCAAAGTTCTATTTACATGTTCTAGCACTCCCTTTCACACACTAATGCACTTCTATAAAACCTGCTTTAAGCCTTGTCATATTTTATTATTTTGTAATGAGGTAATCAACTCCTTTTCCCTGGAGTGTGACAATGTTTTGATTTAATGGCTCATGGGTGAGTAAGAATTACACACGCTTTACATTTACCACAGACATCAGATTGACTCCTTGGGAGGTCAACTTTTACATCATGCCTCAACAAAGTGAAAATGAAGTCGTGTGCAATCGTTCGAACATTGAAGACATGGGAATCACTTTTTTGATTACTTTATAAATATATACTAACATCGTTCATTTGTAAACAGAATCAGTGCTTTTTGTATTATTTGTAAATATTTATTTCTAAGCGAAGGAGAGTCGGCCTTGATTTACCGGCTCCATTTCCTTATTAGCAATAGTAATTAGTATTAGTAATTTCCACAATAGTTATTAGTAAATTTAATATCTTTGTATTGTATTCTGAGTTTAGTGTGAAGAACCACAAGAAAATTTCTCAGAAGAAGATGATTAAGTTTTGTGAATGTGAATGTGAATGTGAATCTTATCATGTAAATCAATTACACAATCAACTTTTAGCTTTGAGTGGAGGGATAGTTTACATAGTAATGCCATATCATCAAATTTATTTCTTTATAAAATGTGCACGTGATCATCTTCATTCCAATGTGCTTTTAAAATTAACGTTTAATAATTGAATGTTGCAGCTTAAGCTTATAGTTTGAAAACTAATAAAGACCTGCCTGATCAAATATATAACCAAATCAAATATAATACCCTCTTAGGAAGCGGTAGATAAAAAACAGAATGACTTAAGTTGCCGGTGTTTGGAAACTCCTCGTTGTAAACTCTTATCTTGGGCAAAAAGGTTCGTTCGCGGACGACTGGTATTAAAGGTTATTGCGAGCGAAAGAGGGGCGTGGTGTGCCAAGGTGTCTTTTTTTATATGACCCTGAGGTCATGCAATTTTTTATGGTGAGCGCCATCAACGTTGAGTCAAAACAGCAACTTCCTCTGCAAAATGGCGACAGAATATGAAAGTATACTGTGTGTGAAGAACGAGGTGTTTGTGTATAAAATCCCGCCGAGGCCTTCTAATAGGGGATATAGGTGAGTAGAATGAAGATGATCTCTTTTTAAAGCTCAAGAAAAGCTCCGTGTTGTAATCACGATGTCGTGTTGGCGGTGTACTGTTAATTTTGGGACTGCCGTGTGTTTGGTAGTTGATCACCTGTCCGATCCAGAACGTCAACGTCACGCACGCTGTAACAACAATACAGATAGTCCTGAGCACCGATTTTGTAAACGGAAGAGAAAATACTAACGCGATAAAACAAATTTTTAATATTGTTTGTATCGTGAGGAGATTGTGGAGCTCAAATTCGCCAACGTCGACTCTGTTGTGTTTGCGTTAGTGTACACAGCGCCAGTGGAAGTAATGCATGGGCACAGTGTTAAGCGTATCGCAAACAAAAGGGGGAGGATACGGTGATGCTAGCTATCGAGATTACCCACGGTCCCACCCGTATGTACGTACGGTATGCTGGCAACGAGTTCATTATGCAAGACTGGTATCCCTGTAGAAACTCAAACGTGTCTTATTCCTAGCGTCCAAGGAACATCCGACGTGCAGAAAGTTCCAAGTTCACCCACTCATTATCCTGCGACTGAAGCCTGAAGGGTTACCATTGTACTTCACTGATACCGCCACCCATGAAACTACACCACAGTGATAGGTTCATGCACCGACATGTGTTTTCCCCAGACACAGACAAGGAAACGTTATGATTTACCGCATTCCTTGACCAACAATTTACACATGTAATAATTAATATTGTATTATTATATAAATTGCAAGCTGTCAACAATCACACCAAGAATGAATCCGTTGTCGGTGCATAGAGGTAGGGAAGGATTACATTCATGGGTCAGTGGAAGGATGATAATGAATTGACCCTTGACACCATGACACTCACAGGTTCACAGTCAGTTTATCCAAAACCACTTATTTCAAACACCATTACTTCCCAAACCACTTTGTCCCAGTGTATGTTCATCCCATAGTGCCACGTAACTTGTCCCAAAATGTTTCAACTGAATACCTGGACTCGTTGTAATTACCGGTATATACCATGATCGATAGGGCTGTAAAAAATATGCTTTTTAAATCATGGCGACCAAACCAGACATCAAATACCCAATAGTGTCAATTTGATGAAGTGGTGAGTTGTACACAATGAATGAATTTAAGAACATTTGATTAGGCCAAAGTAATTAAATTCTTTGTTTTGCGTCCCAACCCGCTTAGGTTTTTAAGGTTTTCATAAAAAACACACACAGTGTATTTGAATAGGAAATTTTAGGACATGGCCGCTTAGCTTTTCTGAACTAAAATTTTGTTACAATTTTTTATTTGCTGCAATCAAATTACATTGTGTTAATATTCTTGTGTGTGTTTTTCAGCCGCTTAGACGCGTACCTTTTCCCATTTAGAGCGGACGCAAAACAAAGAATTTACTTACTTTGGCCTTATAAAATGGCACATCTGGTAAAAATACTCTTAAAAAGAATAAATGCCCATGATGTTGTGAAGACTCAAAACGAGTGAGCAGTGGATTGCCATTGAACTTGCTAGATATCAAAATTAACTGTCAGACTGAGTGAAATAAGGGCAAGTTGCTGTGTAGGCAACAAATATATGTTGAATGTAATGGCACTTAGCAGGGCTCGAAATTAGCGGTTGTCCCGCGTCCACAGACTACCAACTTTTCTCTCAGGCTACCAAAGCCTGTGACCTGAAATTCAGGGAATTAAAGGTGTGCAATATTCACATCAAATGACAAGAAAATTCACTTCATTGACAGAATCTTGAAAAATAGCCTTTTCTTATCTGGTTAACGAAAAAAGATACCCCTGAACTAAACTACCGGTATGCGTGGGCTACCAGCCATTGCCACTGGGCTACCAACTTTAGAAAATGGTAGCCCAAGTGGACTACCAGGGAAAAAAGTTAATTTCGAGCCCTGCTTAGTGAACAGTTGCATATGGGATGGAGTGGCGTCAGTACATCTGGACCTGGTTCACGATAGCCCTGTGTGGTATATGTCTCTCATGTCTGTCAGTACAGGTGTGTTCCTGAAATTTCACGACCTCAATGAAGGCTCTGAAAAGCATCACTGAGGAAATGGACCGCCTGCAGTTTTAATTAGCCCTGCAAAGAAAACGTATTTTGCCAGCCAAGTGGTGTTCCTTAAGGGAGAGACCCTCCATCCTAACAGGCCTGTTAATCATGTGATAATTGCCATCATGGGGTTGTAAATAGCAAGTGAATAATAGAATCTCACACACCAAGGACCTGGGATCAGATTTCTCACACGAGTTGAGGACATTTTGCGGCTCGTGTGAGACAAAATATCCCCAACGAGTGTGAGAAATCTGATCCCAGGTCCTTGGTGTGTGAGATTCTTTTTCTCAAATGACCACAAAATGCGTTAAATTCACATGGGACACGTTCAACATATCAGAAATCTCTTCAACTGGAAAGAATTTCTTTGCAGTCTAAATCAAAATCAGGTCGCCATTTTCCTGTATACAGCCTTCCATGGTTGTGGAAATGTTGTTATGCCAGAACATAACATACCTACTGTACATGTACAATGTACATGTATGTGCAGAGCAAGGTGTGCAAGACTTCTTGACGTACATGATTTACATTTATATGCTTCTTTTACTTTTGGGAATGTATCACTGTTAATCTCCAATAAATTATACAGATACGTGTGTATACTTGTAGATTATGTTCAAGAGAACAGCCATTGGTCAGTTAGCTGTGTTAGCCTTACGTGAACATGTACATACAGTATAGTATACATGTGAATAGCCATGGTGCAATGACCTGCATGTACAATATGCATATCGCTTCAATAATCATGGCTTTAGCAACTCTCTCATTTTTCCCAGTGCCTTGTTTGTACATAAGCAGATGTGTGTAACACTGTGATATTGAAATTTCATGTAGTTACATACATATTAGTAGTACTATTACCAGTGCAAATTTCACTCATGACGATGGTCTTCCTTCAAGCATGGGATATAAAAGTACAGGGCTAGGGATACCAGTGAGCCATTGTACAAATCAAATGTCACTTGGTAGTCAGCCATGAACACGCTTTTACTGTTACGTTGCAATGAATGACAGGATACTGCTAACAACAATTGAATAGAGTGATAAGTGTGACAGGAAGTAGATAAAGATATCAGACTTCACAGAAAATGTCCTTTAGATGGGAAGGAAGTAGAAACCAGCCACTATTTACATTAAATGAAAGGAAATAGTTTAGGGACCATTTTACAGAATAGCTTCATTCAGTTTCTTGAAACTTAAAGGACTTATACCCATCGTAAGGCACCATATAAACTTACTTTATTTGGCCCACTTTTAAAATGCAGTTTCCAGTTCCACTCCAAAAATCAAAATCAACATACTTATCAACACATCCTATATGTGTGTAATGCTCAAAATTATTACCAATAACTGAATTCCAATCAGGACTATAATTCAGTTCTCAATTTGAAATTTGAGATGATCCATTGTATCTAGATAACTATGTCATTGTATTACAATATGATTTAGAAACATGGATAAAAAATGTGTATCTTTGAAAACAAATATTATAAAATTATTGTGGCAAGCTATACGGTAGCTATTGTCCCCATAGAGTTAATGATATGTGTTTGTTGATATCTCGCTTTATACCATCTTCCAGAATAATATTTCATTCTGTGTTATTAATTTGGTAAAACTGTAATATCAGTAATAATTTATTTACCAGTATTTGTCATGATATACAGGAAATAAGACTGTCATAGGATGGTGAGCGTTTATTTGAAAGTCTGTAAAGTTTGTCAAGACACAGTGTGCATTGTGTTGTACCATACTCATGCAAATTACAAACGTCCAGAACAAATCTACATGTCACTTGTATACCTAGAAATTGTTGTCTCTTTATGTTGACACAGAGCAGCAGACTGGAAGTTGGACCAGCATGACTGGAAAGGAAGGTTAAGGGTCGTTGCCAAGGGCAATGACTGTATCATCAAATTAGAAGACAAGACAAGTGGTGAGTAGGCTGATACAGTCTAATGCCAAAGCCTTGTTCTGTTGGATTTGTCAACTGCTACAGTACTTTACAGTACTAACCTGCAGAGTCAAATTTTAGAGTCAAAACATGTTTTCACACCCTTGGCCATATCTCCAGACAGTGGCTTTGAAATAAAGATAGATGACAATTTCATAATTTTTCTGTTGTTTTACCAGAAGGCTATCTCCAGTTCTAATGCCAAACTCTTAACGCTTTTATATGTAGTCTAAGAAATCCTCCTAAACATGGTGGCTGGCTACTATGCAGAGAGTCAAGTAGTGAATTTCATTGGTGTGACTTAATATAGTGGCCTCTAATTGCCAGGTTCTTTTTAAGAAAGAGTGTTAACCCATTTCATCAAACATTTCATCAAATATGTATGTAGTGCATGTAAAATAAACACATAACATTACACTTATTGTATACAGAACATAAAGTACTGGATACACACATACATGTAACTTGCTCACACAAATTCACTACCCCTGGTACCACAATACTGTGTTACATTTTGTAGTGACTTGACAATAATTGCTTTCATGCTGACTGCGAGTAGATATATTTGATGACCTGCAAGGAAAATAACTGCATTTAAAAAGAAAAATTTGAACATGTATGATATGATCTGTAACAACATGAAAACGGCTGTGAAAAAAGTTTCTTTTTCCTACAGAATCCTAAATCATCCAGTTACACAGTAGAGAACGTACATGTTCATATACATAACAAACATGCTTATCATTCAATATAATGTGACGGTTAGGGGAGAACCATTTGATTTCTGGGGGGGGGATATGGAGGATTTTGAGAAAAAAAAATTTGTCACCAGGTGAGAGAGAAGAAAAAAAAAATTGATCCTGTCAT
>LD355317.1:370663-381563 GCA_001465055.1 Ptychodera flava | reverse complement strand
GGCTGTAGCACTTGTGGTTACTGAGTTATGGACAAATATGTATATTGGAGGTCAAAGGTCATTGGGGTCACATGACATTTTGTCAAAAAAATTGTATTGCTAAGTTATCCCTATATACCAAAAATCAGACCTCTAGCTCTATTGGCTGGCTAAGAATTAGATATGCGCATAATTAATGAGGTACAGGATGTGGTGTCATAAGGTCTCCCATCATACCAAATATGAAGGGTGTAGCACTTGGGGTTACTTAGTTATGGCCATATATGTATATTTGAGGTCAAAGGTCATTGGGGTCACATGACATTTTGTCAAAAAAATTGTATTGCTAAGTTATACCTATATGCCAAAAATCAGACCTCTAGCTCTTTTTGCTGGCTCAGAATTAGATATGCACATAATTAATAAGGTACAGGATGTGATGTCATAAGGTCTCCCATCATACCAAATATGAAGGGTGTAGCACTTGTAGTTACTGAGTTATGGACATATAGTCATATTTAAGGTGATCACATGACATTTTGTCAAAAAATTTGTATTGCTAAGTTATCCCTATATACTGATTTTCACTTTGTTTAGTGTGATTAGATATTATTTTAGCTGAAAAAAGGGTCCAGGGAAAGTAAGGAAAATCCAGTATTCCACAGTGTAACAATTGGCTGAAAATATAAAATTTCTTTCAGTCTCTAGAATCCGAAACCGAGTCTAATTTCAGCATCGTCTAGCCAGAGTGTAACGTGGGGATAGCGCCCTCAAACCACAGATACCGGCTTCCCATAGACTACAATGTATCAGAAAAATTAAAACTGTGATAACTTCATTAATATGCAAGCCACGCCCACCAAAACCTTTTCAGTTCTAGCCATTTGAATTCTGAAGATGTCTACCAAATTTGACTGAAATACGTTCAGCCGTTTTTGAGAAAATGGACCAACAGACAGACAGACACACAGACAGACAGACAGACAGACAGACAGACATCGCTACGACATATGCTCACGTGTTCACACGTGAGCAAAAAATGGTAGTAGAATAAACAATAGTTTTGAAATACTGAATATTTAAAGAGGAAGCTACATCACCAAAGCAGAAATAAATATTCTCAAATGCGTCAATCTCACACTCATCTGCAACGAAAATGATTATGATTTTTTGCTCATGTGTGTACACACGTGAGCATATGTCACAGCCATGTCTGCGTGTCTGTCTGTCTGTTGGTCCGATATCTCAAAAACAGCTTATCAGATCAGAATCAAATCTGGTACATAGATTCAGTTAGCAAATGGCAAGAACTGATTAGTTTTTGGTGGGTGTGGCTTGCATACTTTTTGCTCATTTGCATAATTAATGATTTTAGAAAAAACATTCATTAAAAACGACTACACACAATTTGATGAGATTTGCTACAAATAATGATCACACCAAGATATATCAGCAGTGGGAACCATTAAGGGGTGACATAAAAGATAGTTGCTATTTGCATATTTAGTGAACTTTTCTAATTGGGGATATATGTCCGATTTGACTCAATTGGGGCTGGTTGTGTCAGCAAAAAAATTCTTAGTTGAAAACTGGCGCATTTTGGGGTGGGTTTTTGTTTGTGAAAATAAATGTAAGACTGCAGGTTCATTCTAGGTGGTTTATGTCTGCAACCAAAGTTGGTGTGATTGGGAAGTACCCAAATCACACTTATCGCCAGTTAGAGGGAGAGAGGTGAGATTGGGGTTTGATCAGCTAATCACCTCAAATGCACCAGTTTACAAAGTGGTGGGTAATAATCGATAAGATGTCATACACTGTTACTTATACGAAGAAGTCAGAGGGCTTCACATTCATCATGGTACCCATGTTCTCAAAACACCATTCACCTTGCCACCAGTTACAATTGCAAAACCAGCTGATTGTACTGATATTAATACAATTGACTGATATATCACACTTAAGTCAGCTGTCGCTGCAGCTGGCTGCTTATGGGATATATCAATTAAAGGCCAACTTAGTCCACTCTGACAATTTTTCAAGGGAGACAGGGCAGAGCTAAGCAAAAAATACCATGGCCAATCCTTGATAGATAAAGGCTTGAAGAGCAAGACGATCACATAACTTTGTTTCAACTTATCATCTTTGCTGTACAATAGCATGCAAATTTAGGCATGCAAAAAGTTAAACTCAAATAGGACACACATTATTATTATAATATTTCTTGATAAATGCATAGCTGATCAGACAATAACAGCTTACATATTACGTGACATGGCAAATTGTGAAAGGCAACATATCATAAGGTAATGGACTGCCTTCAGTGCATGAAAGGTCCAGTAAAGTGATGTTTTGAGGAGCTCAAATGTGACTTACCACACTTGATATTACAAATTTTAAAATAGCATCATATCAATATTGTACTTTTGATAGTTTCAGCATCAGGAGGGGTACAGCTCCCACCTTGATGATGCATGATTCAAAAAAAGCTAAGTTCTCATCAAACATATTTTCATGTTTATAAATACTTCAGTGAATTTTATAAAACCTGCCCTTATATTCTGAAGCCGCCTGGCATACTTAATATTAATACATTCAAACTACAGAATTTGGGCATGTTGTTATCTGGTTTTAAAAACCAAATTGTGCGCATGTTTGGTCGGCTGTGAAAAAGCCCTAATGGCTACCAAGCCTTTAGCTTGGGTCTGAGAGGTGGTTCTGATCTCTCAGTCTCTCTTTATATATATATATATATATATATATATATATATATATATATATATATATATATATATATATATATATATATATGAACTCACAACGTAAGGTACATTACAGTCAAAAAACCGCACAGCCAAATCCCCACCCTTGATAACAAGTGGTTCAATAAAAGAGTGAGGCTGTTACAATTTTTCCGACTGAGACCCCTCTACACCATGTACAGTTCATGAAGCACTAACGTTTATATTTTATACACACCTTGTATGATACTGATTTGCCTTCTGATTAATCTCTATATATATTTTAACCCATTTGTAAGGTAAATTAAAGCTGTTAATGTGTGTGTGTGTGTGTGTGTGTATATATAAAAATATATATATATATATATATATATATATATATATATATGCATGTGAGCATGTGGGTGTCACAGCTTTGTGTCACACATCACTCACTATCGTTATAAGAGCAATCAATACATCGATTGCTGAGCATCTGGGTGTCACAGCTTGCTGTCACACATCACTCACTATCTTTATAAGAGCAATCAATACATCGATTGCTTAACTGGGCTAATAAATATATATATATATATATATATATATATATATATACATATATATATATATATAATACAAATTACTTCAAGTACAAACTAATTATGTCTGTTAAGTTTCATATACTGTTATAAGCATATATATATATATATATATATATATATATATATAGTTTGTGTGTTGTTGTGATGGGGCAAGACGAAGAAGGGAAGGGATTCACTCATAAAGATGTCATACCAGCAAGTGTGTTCAATGGAAAGCTGAATGCCTGACCAGTATACCTATTTCGAGCCAAATCATCGAACACCCCCTTCTTCCAGCCATAAATAAATAACTGCCTTTTTGTATTTTGTTTAGTTCATTTGTTGCTTACCCAGACAAAATCGCTCTCTTAGGACTTATAATACATGGGAAATTTTATCCTTGACGCGGAATACAACTTTATACTAAATTTCAAGTCTGACAAGTGCCAACTTTCCAAGAAAACTCAACTTGGTGGACAGATCGACATCGTACTTACCTAATGCATCCAAATATACCGTATATGCATTCATACTGGTAAGCACAGAAATACACACACACAGCTACCACAACCATCGCTTTTATTTCATTTTATTTTTGTCAACACTGCCAGTCATAAAGGATAGTACTTGCAGAAAAGGTACAAAAACTTGATAAAACAACCAAAAAAAAGAGCAATACTAATAACAGAAAAAAATATATTAAAAAGACAGAATTGACTCAGCTGCTACAAATACAATGTAATGTTATGTCATTGTATACTATAGTGTGGCATTTTAAACAAACAGCTTCAAAGAGTAACTTGATCAAAATGAGCCAAAACAATCACAAAGGTGTTGATGCAGTACACTTCATTTGTACTAAACCCAGTTGCAAATGCTGAATTGCCCTTGTGTGTCTTTATGTGCAGGTGAACTTATCGGTGCCCAATGCTAAGTGCTCCTGACATGCATTAACGTGCTGAGAGCATGCAGAAGAGCAGATCAGCATTCTTGAGTATGCACACATGAAGTTTATACAACAACATTCATGTGGATGTCATGAAGCCACGTTGTACATCGATTTGTAAATTTATGGGGATAAAATGTTAAACTTGTATTTGGAAACACTTGGCTTTATGCTTAAACAGATAGCTTCATCAACAGCTTAGAATAGGGGTACATGTTATCCAAATAAAACATATACTATAGTCCTCCAAGAAAAATTTTTTATGGGCCTAAACTCTGTAGTTTTAGGAGGGGACAAAAAGCAGATACATGTACGTATACATCATGTGCACGAGTACATTTCTAGTGTGCTTGAGTGGTGTCAGGCACAAAACTACATAGCATTGGAGAAGTTAGTCTTGCTTCTTAAGAAGTTTTGATACGACCTTTTAATACAGAAACATACAAAACAATAAGAAAACAATTTAAACCACAAACTATACACTTTCCAGAGGAAAACGGAAAGGGAAACAAAACACATGAAGGAATTTATAATTGGCTCTGACAAAGACAATATCCAAGTGAACCATAAACATTAAATCTAATTTTCTTGCCATATCTTGGCTTGATAGTGTATTGACATCATGTCTTCTTACTAATCCTCATATCTTCCTCTTGAAAGCAGATTGACGGATCTGATATTCCAAATCTTCTGACAGTGTAGCTGTGATTCTTCAAGTCATAATGATCTGGTTTTCATACAGCAACTGGAAACACTCCTTTTAATGGTTGCTTTCATTGATTTGGTATACATCGTAGATGGTTTTCGTGTCATGGAAATGCAAGAAAACCAAATTTAATTATTAGATAAAGTTTATACATATTCTGGACAACAAAGTTCCCCCTGTATAAACTATTTGTGGTAGCTGATCTCTTAATTACACTGTTTTATTGACATACAAATACTAAGAATTGCATGGCACAGTATTCCCTGTAGACTGTTAATGTTACAGCTGGTATGAAGCTGTATGGATATGCATGCATGCATGCATGTCATTGTACACCAGTAGTTTTGCAACACAGAGCTATATGTGAAAGTCATCGTTTTATTTTGTATCTCCAGCAGTATAAACAGAGCAGATATGATAATTTCTAACATACCTGCTATTGCTACCAGGCCATTCTCTAAGGACGAGTTATTTTTGTTCACTTTAGCTGGGAAGGATAGTGTATGGATACATGTCTTCTGACTAATCCTTATATCTTCCTGTTGAAAGCAGGCTGAAGGATCTAATATTCCAAATCTTCTGACGGTGTATCGTAGCTAATGATCTGGTTTTCATACAGCAACTGGATATGCACCTTTAATTGTTCCTTCGTTGATTTGGTATGCATCGTAGATGGTTTTGGTGTCATGGAAATGCAAGAAAACCAAATAAAATCATTAGATAAAGTTTATACATATTCTGGATGACAAAGTCCCCCACCCCCGGATCAATTGTTTGTGGGAGCTGACCTCTTAAATTACACTTAAGTATTGACATACAAATACTAAGAATTGCATAGCACAGTATTCCCTGGAGACTGTCAATGTTATGGCTTGTACGAAGCTGTATACATGCATGCATGTCATCTTACATCTCAGTAATTTTGCAACATAGAGTGACATATGCATATATATGAAAGTCATCATTTTATTTAATTTGTATGCGAGGCAGTACAAACAGAGCAGCTAGGTTATATTCTAACGTACCTTGCTATTGCTATCAGGTCTTTCTCTAGGGACGACTAATTTTTGTTCATTACAGCTGGGCAGGATAAATGTATTTCTTGAAGACTCAGCAGTAACATAATGACTGACATTGATATTTCTTCTGGACAGGTCAGGGTGTGGTGGAGTTGGTCTTGCTGCATGAATTCATGCCATCATCAGTCTTGCTCATCTTGTTAACCTACAGATACAAATAAAAACAAACTCCCCCATTCCCCTCAGGCACAGGCTATAGAATATGCTAAGGGGGTAATTAATTTGATGTTTGTGAATTACTGTATACTAGTGGGTATACCGGTAGTTGTATTTAGTTGACATGTGAACAACACTTGAAATTGATTTTTGTAGGGGAAATGGTAAGGAAAATGCAAATAGGCTAACTGATAGTCTAAGTACATGTATATATTAAAGGTAAACTATCTGAAACTGTTAAAGAATCAATAATAGACAAGAAGTAAGTAATCTGAACAGCATGCTGACTCCAACAGTCAAAATGGTGATAAACAATCCTTGGACTGAAAGAAATTACACTCTAGGAGCTAGGGAACAAAACAGGCCAAATGACAATAGCTTGTCCTTTACATTCTGAGGTTTTATATTTACACAGAGGAATAAAAAAGAATTTAAAATCGAGTTTTGGAATTTAATAATTGGTGGACATGCAGATTGATTTGATGAAGTCAAAATAACCACCGTAAGCATTGCGTCATTTAGCAGGATAGTTCATCAGTTTAAAGTGACTGCATGAGAGAATTGGTCGAAAAATGCAACCATTATCAGCCAATCTGATTAAGCTTGCTTACATTGATGATTGGGTAAATGAGAAAAGTCACATAGGCAGATTATATATGTTGTGACATCCAAATGTGTTGCCTGTGTTGCCCTCGTGCTAGTACATATATCAGTACATAAATCTACATATTGATCACTTTATCACATACATATACCAGTACATAAATCTACATATTGATCACTTAATCACATACACAAGGGGGACCCAATGTTGTCTATATATGCCCTCACATATCGATTCATATTTCACAACCAAGATCCACACAAATATTTGTACAGAGAGTATCTTCAATTGGTCATTAGTCCAAACCGTTCATTGTCTGACTTTTTGGTTTTAGTTGGCTTTCTCAGTTTTTGTTGAAATGAATTTTCAAACCTACGGTATTCTTTGAATTGTCACTGGCCAGTTGTCACCATGTTGAAGTAAAATGAACCAATATTCTTATTATCCTTATGACTAGTATTATTATTACAAGGATATTTGACAAGGTGGATGTTTTTGAAAGTCAAGTATCCCTCCACAAATGCTGTTTGAAAAAAGCATGACCTTCAACCCTTTGTACTTCCTATGTCAGGTGGAATTTAACATATTTTTGTAATTTTGATGGCCATAATGTAAAACAAA
The DNA here is from genome assembly GCA_001465055.1 of Ptychodera flava. NCBI lineage: Eukaryota > Metazoa > Hemichordata > Enteropneusta > Ptychoderidae > Ptychodera > Ptychodera flava. The sequence goes on along the minus strand of LD355317.1, from coordinate 374,174 downwards.
ACCATAGAGATACCAATTTTGTAATCAACAAATTAACATACAATTTCAGAGTGAGATTTATAAATATTCACTATTTTAAATGTCTTAAGCAAATGTCAACTTTGATGATGAAAGTGGTTGGCATGGAAACACAACCAAATGCTCGTGATTGGCAAGTTGAAATCCCAATTTGTTGCAAGTTTAATGAACATGCAAAACATTGGTAGTGTCATTAAAAGAGAATTTAATTTTGATGGCGCAAACAATTGCCATGGAAACATCATAAAAGGATCTATACTTGTAATCACAAACATCAAATACCTTTATGCTGTAAGTTTGATGAAAATCCAAGTTTCTATTATTATTATTAATGTATAAAAAAATAAAATTTTTATGTCACAAACTAGTTGCCATGGAAACATACATTTACAAAATGGATGCTATATTTGCAATCAGAAATTTCAAATACCTCTATGATGCAAGTTTGATCAAAATCCGAGTTGTTTTATCATCATGTTAAGAAAATTGCAATTTAAGCAGCCAAAATGGTTGCCTTGGTAATATTTGCCCAGAAATAAGACCATTTTTGATATCAGTGCCCCAAATTACCCTGTATTGTAAGTTTTGTGAAAATCGGCCCTATTATTATTCGTGTTATTTCCATATAATAGTTTTATGAATTATTGGGAAATAATTAACATGGGCCAAGCTTATTTAATGTTGATCAGTAAAAAACTCTGATGAAGATTTGAATGTGTGTTAAGAATTTGACAGACTAACATTCCTTCCGTAATTCATCTACATATGGTAAGTAACAATCATTGTATCATCAAACAAAAATTTAACAAATTGAAAACAATAGTGAGGTGCTGGATGCGGAATAAATTATGTAACCATAATGCAATACAACTTGGAATGGGATCATTAATCATCAAGGTAAAAACGCGGAAAATTCATTTATAGTAATTGGTAAATGAGATTAGCCAAATTACCGACAGAAAGTCACCGAGGAAATTGACACTGGTGGACTAATGGGCAGGAGGACAATATGGCAAATAGCTTACAATGTTGACAGCAGCCAAGCAACTGTACAGCAAGTGCTCTATGAACGGTGTACATGCACAGGGATAGGGAATTAGGAGATACCTTAAAGGGTGTAGTTATCAACCAATGTTAAGGGAAATTTTCAAGATTAGCACAAGAATGGGAAGTAAATAACAGCATCAATCATAAATGACTAAACTTCATCAATGATTGCTATAAATTGCCAGTTGAATGACAATTTAGGTTGACAAGCTCTCAGTAATGAAGTTAATGTCTCAAGTATTACGTACCCTTTTCATGACTGATTAAAACATCCTCCAGACATCACACACTCCCAACCCTGTACACAATTACACCTGTCACACAGCAATTGTTATACAACCACTTCATTCTGTTTACCAAGGACAATGTAATAACTTTCCATTTTATGGGGTATATTTAACTTCAATGCCATCTGCCATGAATTGTGGCAAACAATTCTACTAAACACTTAAATTTAGTTTCCCATTTATGAGAACAAGATACTTTAGAGGGCTATTTAGTTGTAGAGAAGTTGAGTTGTAATAATAAAGACAAATCTGATTCAATTTTAACTAGCAGAAATTACTGCTTTATATCAATAGTGGACCACTCTCTGATAATTCAGAGTTGTTCGAAAATTAAGAGATTTGGAAAGGATATATGCTCTTGAGTCAACCAACAAATATTATAAGTGAACTGCATCTCTTTGCAGTAATGACATGTTCAATGTGAAGGGATCACAATAAGTGACCTTCAGGCTGATTAAAGCGTCACTATACTTTAAAAAGTTAATGATAGGTACCCAGCCTTTGATGATGGCACAATCTTACTATCACTAGTTTCTCATGGTACAACACAAACAAATGACAACATTGTGGAGAATATGACAACAAAAGGTCAAATCTAAAAATTAGTATGATTTTTGAAAATAAAACGTCTTTCAAAAGGAGTTAAAGACCTGGAACATCACCACACCAGCTACTCAAAATAGAGATCTCAAGATTACAACCAATAATTTATGTCAGTTGTAACTGAAAGCATAACATTCCTGATGTAAAAGCTTCAGAAGTCATCGCTGATGATACAGTCCCCACTTGCACCATTAATTGACATATACATGTATACAATAATGCAATGTCTGTGTGCAATTTTAAAAAAAATCTGTTCAAGGATAATTGAGATATGGTTCAAAAACCTTAAAAATTGCAGGGTCAGGGGTGACAGAGAAATAACTGGTGACGGACAGACGGACGCAGGGATTGATGGGACCTAATCTATAAGTCCCTGCCAGACTGCATCTGCGGGGACTTAAAATGACAGGAATCTGTCTAGACATGTCAAGGCACAGACTGATATGTGGCCTACTCATTTAAATTAATTAAACATACATGTAAGTAATTTATTATATCATGTTCCTCAAACTTTAGGCATAACTAAATCTAGCTATAGCTGATTACCGCAGAAATTTGATCAAATTCAGCAATTTCACTTTTGATGTATGATCTCATTACAGGAAGTCATTAAATATGGAAATGAACTGATACTAGCATATTATTTCACCCAACTATCAGCATATAAATCTAAATATTCGCAGTCTAAAATTCTCATAAAACTCAACTGTATTTAGCTGCATTACATCAGTGCATTGTATATGAAAATTGGGCTGACAAACAGAATGCCATACTCATCAAACTCACAGCACAGACCAAAGTATAATCAATCAAGAGCTGGTCTTTTGTCAAATTTGGTGTGTTCAGTACTGATATATTGGTCTAATGAAATAATAATGGCTAATAAGGATATAGTTCTCACAAAAGTGTCAGCAGTTATATCTAAGTATTAGCAGTCCACACTGTACCTCGGAAGTATACAATTCAACTGTATTCAGCTGTACTAAAGAATTCATTATCTATACAAGTGTGCTAGCAATCATACTCATCAAACTTACAGCATAGGTAGATCTATACTTAGGTATTATACACGTCCTAATTTTAAAATATGCGTGTTATTTGAATAAAACTGACCATGCATGTTCATTCCTGGCAACCTATATACCGAATATCAGAGCAATACCAGATATGAACTGAAAATGCTCACGTGTTTCATACAGTTATGTGTAAATTTGAACCTTTGCCACATGTTTGCAACTTCATTGAAAGTATTATGATCAACATAATGAACAATAATCACCGCTGATTAATTCTCAAAGGTCATTAAGTATACAAATATGTAATTAGCTGAAATAAAAATATTAAAGTTCTTTGACTGCTGTCATTTATATAGCAAGTGTAATTACCGTTGGCCAAGTCCTTCAAGCCATATATGCCGAGCTGTGAAAGCTCATTAGATATGCAAATTGTTAATTAGCTGACATGAAAATGTGAAATGACTTTCGATATTGTTTTAACCAGGTATAATCATCAATGTTGTCATGTTTTGCCAACTTTGATCAAGTAAATCCCAGTAT
>LD355317.1:355998-368556 GCA_001465055.1 Ptychodera flava | reverse complement strand
TCTAGCCATTTGAATTCTGAAGATGTCTACCAAATTTGACTGAAATACGTTCAGCCGTTTTTGAGAAAATGGACCAACAGACAGACAGACACACAGACACACAGACACACAGACGGACAGACAGACAGACATCGCTGCGACATATGCTCACGTGTTCACACGTGAGCAAAAAATGAGTGGTTTCAAAGAAAATTTTTCAACCTAAAATGGTCAAGTAGTTTCAGAGAAGAAGATGAATGTTGGTGGACAACATTAAGAGACAACTGAGACCCCCCACACCCCCACAGTACTGAAGATTTCCCATAATTCATCATGATTCTGTATACACGAAAACTCAGTGAAATCTACAGTGTCTCCTATGTGTAGACAAATTCACAGAATAGTTTTTTAAATTCTGAAATAATTGTAATTTTGAGGACACCAATTCTTCTTAATTCCCATGTCAAATGATTAAGAAAAGTATGCTTGATTGATTGAGAGAGGAGATAGCACTTTTGTAAAATTTTCCACTGATTGTGTCTTCAGCCATACAGAATAATGTAATGAAAAGAAGGAAGACTAGTTGCACCTGTTTTATGAATCAAAAGGTTGATTTTTTTCCAAACAGAAAGACAAAAGAAATTTGCATGCTAAGTTTTCTCAGAGAATGACCCCTTCAGTTTGTCATAACTTGCTGCCTAAAAGTATGGCATTTGTAGTACCAGCAGAATGTGACTTTTACTGTTTTTAATGGTTTCTTTTAAATTTATACTAAAATATCTGACGTACTTTGAATAGATATAATTAATCAAGTATCTAGAGGTTTTATATTATTGCTTTCAGGCAGTACTGACATTATAAAATTTTTTTAATGTCGTGTTTACAAATCAAACTGAATTGTGGGTAAATTATTGTACTGTGACCCCCAACCCCCCTCTTGGTTACAGCAATCACTCACTCAATCACTCACACCAATCATTCAGACACAGCAACTTTCACTCATAGACAAGACGTGGAAATGACAAACACACACAATCATTCATGTAACACACCAACCTTCCATCCATCCACAAGACGCTATTTACAAAAGAGTAGACATTAGACACTTACAAAAGACAAAAGACTAAAGACAATGAGACACTATTTACAAAAGAGTACACACAAGACAAAGACACTTACCTGGTGGTGCAGCTCCCAGAGGACCGTTTGTTAATGTTTAATTATGAGTGCAGCATTAGTGGGTTAGTGTGCAACCAGGACCGGGCGGACACGAAAGCTTAAACTACCCGCTCCAACAATTTTGTTGTACTGTGACTTGGTGTGTACACCCTTACCACAGAACTTTGTACTCACCAGCATGCATGCACTGCTCCCTGGAGCAGCATACAGTCTGCTCCACAGAGCAGTGCATGTGTGTTAATGAGTACAAAGTTCCGTGGTGAAGGGTGCACACACTTAAAGTCGCAGTACAACAAAATCGTTGTAGCGAGCGGGCAGTCGAACCTGACGCCGTCCGCGCGGTCTCTGGCGAAGAAAAGGGTGCGAAGTGGGTGGGGTGTCGGGTGAAGGAGGTGGGTCAGGATAGTCTGGAAAATCATCATGCATTGAAAGGTCAGGGACAGATGGTGCTGGTGCTTCTGGAAAACGAACAAGGAAGGTGTCAATAACAGAAACTCTGTCAGTGGAGTAGATGATTTTATTGTTAACTCTACGTGAGGTGATGGTTACTATGCGAGAAGAAATGGTATGGAGAGTGCCAGAGGGGTGCTCTTCGGTGCTGTGAGACTTGTGAACGGTCCTCTGCCAGGTGTCAGAACTGCATGAAGAAAGAAAAAGAAAATGTTAGAACATGAAATTACTTGTTAACTCAGAATACTGCAGGCACTATCAGAAAGTGCATGTAGTCAGGTACGGTTAAAATAATTTAATATACTTTATGAAAGCTCAAAATGTATCATTATACATATAGTCTTGCATGCCAGAGACCTCGAACTTGCATGCATCGCGAGTGGCGAAGCCGTAAACTGCGAGTAACTGCAACCGGCAATTACTTGCACCTCGTGGCTGCACCGCCCTCAGGTTCGAGGTCTGGCATGTGAGACTACATTATATACCCAAACATTTTCATTTGTAACAAATACAGTGTTTCCAATCGTGTTTGAACTCACAACATAATGGTATCCAGTCACCTAGCAGAGATAGCAGCAGACAGAACTGCTTGGCCAAATCCCCACTCTCAAAAAAGAGTGGTTCAAAAACTGAGCTTTATAGTTGATAGTTACAACTTTTCTGACTGTGACCCACCCCTCCACACATTGTAGAGCTCAGAAGCAGTGGCATGCTCATACACTCACTATTACACATCGCACACAAACTTTATCAAAGCGATGAAAATATCACTTTAAAGTATAAAGAGAGATGTGGCAGTTACAGATGGGTTACTAAGCTTTATGCAACACTGTTGATGACATTACATCAGGGCTCGAAATACTTTTTTTCAACCACCAGTCCATGCACTGGACAAGTCGAAACAAAAAGTACCTGTCCCAGTGAGAAAAGTACCTGTCCAAAATGGCATAATTTATTCCAAGAATTTATACTAATTTCAATTCAATTCAACAAACTCATGTCTGTATCGTATACAAACTGGTATAACAGCACCCTCAGTATCGAGATAGCTATGAGAATCCCCCAATGTAAGAGATTTGAGACGTGCATGACCTCAGATAATTCAACATGGCTGCCTCCTGTAAACTGTGATTAGATATTATCGAACTTTCTTTTACTGTTTTCTGACAGGTAAATATCCAAATAATGATTTACAAAATTTTAAAAGGTACATAAATTTAAACTTATGAATATTTCCTGTAGTCAATAGGTTGAAATACTGGTTGCAGGCTGAAAAAACCTACCCACAGTCCACTTGGACAAGTACTTTTCAAAACTACTTGGACAAAAGGGCCAAATTTCACAGGTCCGGGACAGGCAGACAGGTATTATTTCGAGCCCTGTACATTTTTAGCCCACATGTTCACACATGTAAGCTAATGTCAAAGTGATGTCTGTCTGTCTGTCTGCCTGCCTGTCTGTCTGTTTACTCAATAACTCAAATACGCTTGAACAGATTCAAGTCAGATTTTGTAGACAGATATGCTACTTGCAAAAACTAATTAGATTTTGGTTTGTGTGGCTTGCATATTAATGAAGTTTATATGACATATTATTTTTTTTCATATAATGGTTTCCTTAATGAAGACAGTAATGACAGTAACGACATATATCAAGAAATTAATTGCACAAATTTTCATGAAACTGCACAGATGACAATCTCAGAACATTATGATGATACTGTGAGTGCCATGTCAATTATCTACTCATTTGCATATTTAATGAACTTTTGTAATTAGTGACATAAATCTGATATTGCTGTTCCAAATGTGATGATACATGCAACAAATATTGGTCTGATAAATGTCTAATTGTACTCAGAAGCACTGTACAGTATTGATTTAATAAATAGCCCATTTGCATATTTTATGAAGTTTTTTAATTAGTCATATAACTCCAAAATAAATGCACCAAATTTGATGAAATCTGCAGATCCTGATCCAACAGATATCTAACTGTGGTGTAAAGCATTTAGCAGTGTGAAGTTAATTAAATAATCTTTATATAATTAGGTATATAACTCTGAAATTACGGCACCCAATTTGGTGAAACCTGCAACTGATACTGATCTGATAAAATATCTAATTGTGCTATGAAACATTGAGCAGTGTCAAGCTAATTAAGGGTTCATTTGCATATTTAATGAACTCCAGCATAATCCATTACAACATTAAATTTTATGAAACATGCATTGAGCAGTGTCAAGTTACTAAACAGCTCATTTACATATTAAATAAAGTTATGTACAGTGATTTAACTTCTGAGTACTGTGCGAAAGTTGATGAAACTTGCTTCAAATAATGATATAACAGATACATGTATCTGATTATTCTGTGAAACATACTACTAATAATGAACCTTTTGTAAAACACGTGAGCACATTCAGTTCACATCTGGTATTTCATTATGTTATTAAACTGACAATGGAGTAGTATAACTTGTCGTGATTTTTTTCAGTATTTTTTTTGTTTTGTATGCCTCTAAGTTAAAATTCTCACCCTACTCCACAATGCATGTTGAGAACACGTACAGTATTTGACTTGTCAAATCAATCTCTTATAAATGAACTCTCCTCAAATTAGGATTCAAATGCCAACAAATCTGTGCACTTAACCATGTGACTTAACATATGTACATGTGTGAATTAATAAGGAGTGTTTCAAAGTGTTTTTGAAGTTATGCAAGAACTGCATGTTTACATGCACACAAAACTGGTGAAGAAAGCATTCTCACAGCTGCTTTCCCTGGATGGATGTGTCTCGAACTTCATTTGAGGGCAACACACTGGCATACATAAACCACATCAATTTATATTGTCATCCAATCTAATATGGTCATCAAGTGGCAAGTTTGTGGGATTTTACACATATCAGTCTTAACTGAGTTGGTCAGAATATTGTGCAAAGTGGTACACTGTATAATCATGGTAAGGTTTAGATCCATTAAATATTGGTGGAAATAATCTGTATAATTAATGGTTGTTTGCATAATTAATGAATTTCTGCAATTGGCTTTACCTGGAGAATTACGTTTTGATGTAGCCGCAGTGTAGGCACAAGCTGTCCTATAATCTTACTCTGCTGAAAGTTTGCTGGGCATTGCTTACAGATTTTAAACTAACTTAAATATTCAGTTCTGTGCTGTGTTGTGTCTATGTGTTTACAACTATTGTCTTACAAATTCCGACCTAGTGTTATTGGATTATGGATTATAGGTATAATTGCGATTATTCAACAAATGATAGTACATTAGGTAATACATCACAATTCAATGCACGGAATTTGATCGGCCTTCTGAGGTGTGTCAGTCATACATAGGTTAAGCTGTGCAGCAAGTTTGATAAGTGAGAATCACTGATTATTTGCTTAATTTGCATATCTGATGAATTTCTGTAATTAGACCATATATTAGTACTTGGGGCATTGATTTTAACTGAATTTACGCCATTTATCAATTATAAGGCCCACTTAAAATGCAACTTTGTGAGTTTGATACTGTGATATTCTTAGCTTATTTTGCATCTTTGATAAATTTCTATAATTTAGCTATATATTAATACTGAATATGTGGACTTTACTCAACCCTGATCAGATATTTATTGATCATACTTAGATCTAGTCATGTTGTGAGTATTATGAGTATGACATTTTATTTATTTCTTCATTTAAATATTTAATTAATTTCTGTAATTAGGCCATATAGCAATACTGAGGGCACTGACTTTGACCAATCCTCAGTTATTTATTTATCATTTAAGGTCCAGCTATATTGCCACTTGGATTAGTCTGATTATTATATCATTTGCATATTTGTTTAATTTTGGTAATGAAGCCAAATAGCAGTACTGAATGCACTGATTATAACCCAATGTTGTCTATACACTGATTGTACTTGAATCTACCTATAGGATAAGTTTGATAAGTATGATTTTCTGATTATAAGCTGATTTGCATACTTAATGAAGTACAGTAATTAGGCCAAATATACATCAAAGCTGAATACATTTGAATTTTACGAGAATTTTAGGTTACATTTGTAGCTCACGTGTTCACACACGTGGGCCAATATGCCAGCGATGTGTGTCTGTCTATCTGTCTGTCTGTCTGTCTGTTGGCGCGATATCTCAAGAACGGCAAATTAGATCACTTTCAAATTTGGTACATAGAATCAGTTAGGGAGTGGCAAAAACTGATTAGTTTTTGGTGGGTGTGGCTTATGTATCCTATGCTCGTTTGCATAATTAATGATTTTAGAAAAAACAGACATACATTGAGAACAGCTGCACAGAATTGGATGAGATTTGCTACAAATGTTGATCACCCATGAAAGACATAAGGGTGTGACATGAATGTTAATTGCTAATGTACATATTTGATGAACTTTCCTTATTAGGGATATATATATATGAAATGACAGAATTAAAATTGACGAAACTTGGTATGTATATTGAAGATACTATTATTTAACATTACTGAAAGTCGCTAAACATTTAACTTCAGCCAATTCCTACTTTGCATATTTAATGAACTTTCCTAATTAGAGTTATATATCTTGATTGACTTGACAAAAGTTGATGAAACTTGCTACGTACATTGAAGATACTGATACAACATTACTGAAAGTCATTAAGTATTTTTACCTCAGCCAATTTCTAATTTACATCTTTAACAAAATTTCCTAATTGGGATATACCTGGATTAACTTGACCCAAGTTGGCGAAACATGGCAAAAATTTAAATTCACAGACTACTGCAATATATACTGAAGCAATATACACCGGAACACGTGAGCATTTTCAGTTCATATCTGATTTTATACTCGAAATATGGCAAAAATTTAAATTCACAGACAACTGCAATATATACTGAAGCAATATATACCGAAACGTTAGCATTTTTAGTTCATATCTGGTTTTATACTCAGATTTATATAATGATGGTTAGGGGAATATTATATGTTTATTTTCCTAATTGCAGAAAGACAAGGTGCTTTGACATCTAGCTATGACTATATACCTTGAGCCACAAAAAATTTAAGAAAATGTTTCTGGTCATGACTTTTCCAAAAATAGGGTGATGACGCTAATTTTTTTACAATTTTATTCAGTCAAATTGTCAACTTTCCATGCAGCTTTGCATATATCGGTGTTAAACAGTTGTTGATCGTGTGTTTTAACAAATTTTCTTTTCAATGGCACTTGAACTGCGACATGCTATGAAAATGGAGCAGATGTCAAATTACCCCATCATACCGATGTGCAACTTTTTCCCTTGATCCTTTGTATGTTTGTAACTTTCTACCCTATAGTGTTGCATTGAACCCTGGTTTGTATCAAGAATGATAGGGGTGCCGGTAAGCTACAGCACCAGCTGGTGGCGTACTGACTTTTTCGAGTCTGCATGCTTACATTTATCCACAAAGTTGGAAAAAAGTCCACAAGAGGACTTCCAAGTGACACGTGTGCTGACCAGAAACAATTCTTTTTTTTCTCGGCCTAAGTATGCTTACAGTCACATATTTAACTTTTATTTTGATGTCAATTACATATAATCAAATCATCTAAATTACAGGGGGGACTGTGTAATTTACAATGACTTATTGGACAGCAATTCTCAATCTTCATTAAATTACTTACCACCACTGAACTAGTGGTTCAAGATTGTACTTTTGATTGTGTCAGGTGTTTTTCGTTGTTTGTTTTCATTGTATTGTTTCTTGGACCTTGTGATTTGCATGCCTTGAATGGTAACGATTGCTGGAATTGATTTGATGTCATATTACATAATGGTGAAAATAAATGCCAATAAAATTCATATGAATCACCATAGACAGTCGAGAAAGAGGATGGGAAGCTACCGCAAAGAACAAAAGAACTGTGAAGAAGTGATAAGCGATCTCTTTTGGAATAATTAAAATGTGTGAATTGATTTTTGCATAATTATCAGCTGGGCGATAGCTGCTGCTCGACATCCGGTAGTTGGCAGTCAAAAAACGTCATTGAACTTATTTTCAGCATTAAGTTGTCTAGAGTGAAGATTATACCAAACTTTGCTGTTTTTTTTTAAGTCTCCAGAGTTGACATTTAAACATCATCGTCCCATAACATGTTTATAGAATCTGTTTATTGTCCAAATAATGACTTCAAATATTGATTATTACCAAAGAATTGCCAAGTAGCCATGTGGCATTATATTGAGAGAAATTGGTGTGCACATAATTCAGTAAATTTCCATTAAATTTGAACACACAATGCATTGCACACAGTCAAAACTGCTCGGCCTAAATCCCCACCCTAAAAAAGAGTTGTCCAATAACTGAGCTATGTTGTTACAATTTTTCTGACTGCGACCCCTCCACACGCTGTAGAGTTTGTGAAGCACTCACATACTTTCTATCACACATCACACAAACTATACATCACTGAACTGGGCTTGACTTTAAAATCACAGTACTATCCTTGTATCAATTTTAAATTAATCTGCTAAAATATGTCAAAGTAAGGGACAATTCTATTTTCAATGGGGGATTCTCATCTTTAATTAAATTGGAAAAGTGTAGGGGGATCTGATGCTTCAATAAGGTAGTACAGAGTTTACCACACGATTCTCAAGAATGTCCTCACATGCCAAAGAGCCGTGCTTTGGTGTACAAATATGTGTCATGAAATAAATGTGACTTCCCACATTATTTCTTTCTCTGAATTGCAATGAACCTGTACTAAGTGTCCTAATGGTGTCTCGGCAAGTCGATATAGGTTTTCTTACGAGATGTTTTCATTAGAAGAAACCAAACGGCATCATTGGATGGCCGCAGCATTTTCGTCTGCCAGGATTTAGGATTTAGGATTAGTATTAGTGAACAATATTGATAATGATCACACAAATTCAACATATCAGGGGGTTAACATAAATGGCTGATGTTTAAGCTTGATTAAAACTGCAAGATCTTTCACTACATTTAATTTTAACAACATTGCTTCATGTGAATTCAATGTAGTATATGTTCCACTCAGTACAAAATGTATTATATCAGTGGCTGAAAGAAAGCCTTTCTTTTGTGGGCTTCTATGTCATTGAGTAATTATATGCCTGACATCCATTTTGGCATGTTTGTGTAAAATAGCAGGGACCGCAAGTGGTCGAGATCACTTTTGACACTTGGATGCATCAAGTAACTTTGACAATTATCATTATTAAAATTTATTAGACTACGCGGACAAAGCCCAGGAAGACACATTTGGCTCTGTCCATCGGTTCGTGCATTTGTCTGTTGTATGTTGACACAGATATCTCAGACATGCCTTGCACAATTTCTTTTGAACTTGGCACAAGAATGATATACTGTTATGCAGGTCAATAACAATATGTCCACCAGGCGGCTATTTTCTTGCAATTTTTTTAATGTCCAAGCCATTACAAAGACATGCCTTTACAAATTTCTTTTAAACTCAGCATAAGGGCAACACACAGTACAGTAAACTACCAACAATTCTCCTTGATTTGTAATATTAAAGGTTTACTTTTCTTATAACGTTTTCAATTCTGCATATAAGCAATAATGTGCAGCATCAGAATACTTGTTAAATAATATCTAGTTAAAGTACATTTAGATATTTCAGTGAAAGTGCACAAATAACTATTTAAACAACCATAAAAGTCACATTCTGTAGGGACTTCAAATGCCATACTTTTGGGCAGCAAGTTATGATGAACTGTAGGGGTCATTCTCTGAGAAAACTTAGAAAGCAAATTCTGTTTTTCATTCCTATTGGAAAAAATAAATATATCCTTTTATTTCATAAAACAGGTGCAACTTGTCTCCCTACTTTCCATCACATTATTCTGTATGGCTGAAGACAAGACACAGCCATCATTGGAAACTTTAGAAAAATTATATTCTGATCATGCATAATTTTCCAAATTATTTAAAATGAGAACTGAAAAGAATGGTGTGCTTTAAAGTAAGTATCAGAATTTTTACAACTAGTGTAGGAATGTGTCTACACATGGGAGAATCTCCAGTACAAATCATAATGAATTATGGGAAATCTACAGTACTGTGCAATGCTCTATGACTTTTAAAAGCATGTTAAATGTCTTCATGATACAATCCAATCCCGCCACCAGCCATTTTCTTGCGATTTTTTCATTGCATTAGAACCATTTCTATGACATGCCGATACAAATTTCTTTTAACTTTGGCACACTCACTATGACTTACATTATAAGCGTGTCAATTGTCTTCTGATGATTGCTCTATGATTAAATGGGTGTTGCACATTAATTTCCATCATGCCTGATTTTGGCACACATTCTCTGGCTAGTTTTTCCTCTCAGTAATTACACTGTAGCTCAGCCCAGAAATTAAGTCACATGAAAGGATCAATTTGTAAGTGGTTGACTTCCACAGGGACGCCAATATGCCTCTGGAGCTATTCACATTTAAGTGGCAGTTTTGCGTACTGTAGGGTGTTAAAAAAGGACCTCACGGCTAGATGGAGTATGGACGAAGACGAAAAGATGGTGGCAAGATCCTAGACATGTACTGTTTTTCATCATGACATAACTCTTTTGTCGTAGATCATGTGTTTAATTACATTGCATACACATATGCAGTTTGCTGAAATGTATTTTGAACCTTTACATATTTTATAACTCCAGTTGGTACCTAATTTTATCTTGATTTGTATCCCAGAAGTATTTTACTGCAATTCCATCAAATCTTTTAAATCCAAGGAGACAATTAATCAGAGATTGGTCCTAACTTGGGAGATCTATCATCACTCTAAAGCAGAAAGTCAGTTGCTATATCATGGCTTTCTTTAACAAATATATTCCAAAATGGGATAGCAAATTGTTTGTTGAAGTTTGCAGCCTTCGAAAATACTCAGCTGCAGATGTTAAAGATAAAACAATATCATTATACAACAAGCCAATTGACTTAGGGAATGGATACTATAACCTTGGTCTGTACAAGCTAATAATTGAAACTGAATATTAATCTAAGGAAGGAGATTATCACTCAAAATAATTTATGAGAGTTATTTATTAGGTGAACAGAAGATGTTCAAAAGGGTTTACACTCTTTAAAATAAGCTTGTGGGGACCTCTCCTCTAATAGTTGTCACAAACTGGTTGTATTGACAGCTTTTGTTAGTAAGATTTTCATTACCTTTGACAAATTTTGTGTGCTTGTTTCTTTTATGGGGGCATACCGCTTTTTACACACTTGGCTGATGGGGAAGTGATACAGTTATTACTGTCTGGCAGGAAAAGGGATATTGCGGCCAAAAACTATGTCTTTTACCAGTGTGTTTCACGTCTGTCCATCCATACCTGATGATGTCAGACATTCAAAACTGTTCCCCATTATATATAGCTTATACATAGCTAATATGATGAACACCTACGAATTTCATACAAAATGATTTTAATCAACAATACATTTATTGCTCTAGATTAAAAAAATGTTTTTAGGAAGTATTTATCAATGAAACTTGGCTCATTAGCCTACATCCTGTGCAAATGGGCCTTTAATTACTACACAAATCATTTGACCCTTGACATAAATAATATTTATTCTGTGGTAGATGTGCCTTAAAGGCATTGCTCGTGATCCCTGGGATCGCCTTTGTTCTAGTCTGTAAGAGGATTACGGAGGTGTGATAGCCTTTTGTTTTCCATTGAAATTGTAATCAGGTTGGTAAATTTTCTGGTGAGACAATCTTGTGCCAACACATTTCAGATACTGCATATATCAAAATATATTTACATGTAGTTTCAGTCAACAATCTTTCGATAATGTTTTGGCATAAGCTACGTGACATGTGCTATACTCACAATTGGTACTTTTTCTATGAATAAACAGAACCATTTTTTGTGGACAGGCACTTTTTGAATGGGTCAGGTACTTTTTATTTTAGCTTGTCCAGTGGACAGGTGGTTGAAAAAAGTATTTCAAGTCCTGAAATCCTTTGTAAATTGAGGTTATTCAAACAACCTATGCATGGGAATTCATAATCAGTGTGAAAGTTTTCCATCTGCTTGCCAATTCTTTCTAAATCCATCTTCACAAAATAGATTTTGGTCTATTGGTCCTAAGGATTAACCAACCTAAGATTCTTTAAAATATTGATGAAATTTTCAATTGTTATTCAGTAGTCAATGTTCCAATAATTAGGTCAAATATTATGCTAACTGGAACTACTAGTCTCTTAGCTTTCATTTAGTCTTGATACATTGTAGACAAGTCATCGATGATGACACAGTCCCCACTTATTCATGGGTACTTTGATGACCAGTCCTCAGAGAGGATAGAGTCCTGTTCGAAAAATGGGTCTATGTATGATTAAAAATTCTGCAATACAGATGGGGCAAGAAATACATATGCGCATACTAATGAGGTGCAAGATGTGACATCTTAAGGTCTAATATCCTATCAGAATTGGAGGGTATAGAACTTTTGGTTACTGATTTATGCATATATATGTATAATCAAGGTCAAATGGTCATAAGGTCACGTGACATTTTGAAAAAAAATTGTATTGCTAATTAATCCCTATATGCCAAAAATCAGACCTCTAGCTCTATTCCCTTGCCCAGAATTAGATGTGTGCATAATTAATGAGGTAAAGCGTGTGTTGTCATAAGGTCTCCCACCCTACTAAATATAAAGGACATAGCACTTGTGGTTACGTATTTATCGACATAAACGTATATTTCAGGTCAACGGTCATCGAAGTCACATGACATTTGGTCAAAAAAATATAGTTATCCCTATATACCAAAAATCAGACATCCAGCTCAATGGGTTTGCTCAGAATTAGATATATGCATAATTAATGAGGTACAGTATGAAGCATCATAAGGTCTCCCATCATACCATATATGAAGGGTGTAGCACTTGTGGTTA
>LD355317.1:335803-355373 GCA_001465055.1 Ptychodera flava | reverse complement strand
CGATGAGAAACTAAATTTTTATTTTTCTTGGCCTTATACATGGGAGTCTATGGACTGCCTTATACATGGGAGTCTATGGACCGCCTTATACATGGGAGTCTATGGAGACTGCCTTATACATGGGAGTCTATGGAGGTGAAAACTAAAAAGTCATCTAACACGGCCAAATTTGATCGCATTGTGAAACAAATCGACGTGCATCTGTATGGGGTAGGGAACTATCCTTGTGCAAAGTTTGAAAGAAATTGACCTGGGCATGTCTGAGATATCTGCGTGAACGGACGGACGCACGCACGCACGCACGCACGCACGGACGCACACACGCCCGGACATGACCAAACCTATAAGTCCCCCCGGACGGTGTCCGTGGGGACTAAGAACGGACGCACGCACGCACGCACGCACGGATGGACGCACGCACGGACCCACACACGCACGGACATGACCAAACCTATAAGTCCCCCCGGACGGTGTCCGTGGGGACTAAAAAGCAGATTAGGCCAAGAAAAATCAAAAGTTTGCGTCTCATCCTCACGTGCGTCAATTCAGACCTGCCGCGTCAACCTTTTTTTTGTGCTCATAAGGAAATAAAATGGAAAAAAAACCCGCAAAACTATGCAATGATAGTGCATAACACAGTGCTGTATAAAACAAAACTGTAGACAAAATAATTGACACTAACATTCCATTCAGAATTGTACATATATGTCAGTGTTATATTAGGCTGTCAAAACTGTGCATTGCTGCCCTGAAAGTCAAACCACAGAACTGTTGCTATACAAAAATACTAAAGCAAAAGTGCTGTGAATTTATCTCTGCGAGGATTCCTATGTTGTTTTCTTGGTTTTTTGCATGTTCTTGTTGGTTGAAGAATAAAAAAAAATGAAAAGAAAACAAAACCCTGCGTTACTGCATCATTTTTGCAATATGTCTAGGATGAGAAACAAACTTTTTATTTTTCTTGGCCTTATCTAATTTCAGTAACAATTTTCATCTACAAATCTGTTAGAATTTTTTCACATTTTTCAAAACAATTTCAAAGATTCTGTTCTCTAAAACAACCTCTTCGATGAGCTTATGATACTTTTCTAGGATACTAGATGACAGAATTTCAGTTTCTTAAGATTTGTTTCAAATTTTCATTCATAAATGTTTTCCAAATCTTTTCATCATTGGATGTACATCTAGTAATCTGATATTGCAAGTCTAGTAGCTTTATAAATTATGATAAGTAGCTTTCTAGAAATGTAATTAAAATCCCTCTTGTTGCAAATTTGCATATGTAAATTTTGGATATATGTCTTTCTTCTAACAAAGTCATTTTCTCTCAAGCCACTACGGTGCTTCTGCCAGTATTTGAAAAGATGGCACTCAGGGACACTATGATGACGTGTGGAATGAGTCAGTGAACTAAGTACACAAAGCAAAGTCATATATTCCAAGGTGGAAAAGTATAGAAGGGGTATTTTCTATTGAAAGTTTAATGTCGTGAATACACTCTTTAAAATAAGCTTGTGGGGACCTCTCCTCTAATAGTTGTCACAAATTCACAGCTTTTGTTAGGAAGATTTACATTACCTTTAACAAATTTTGTGTGCTTTTGTCTTTTATGGGGATTTTTGCCATCTAGCAGTATTGAGTGCAACAGAAATAAACAGGTTGCTTTATGATATAAAATGACTGCTGAAGTTATAACAAATCTGTTTATCACTGCTGTTTTAAAGTTTGCTTCTACTATTCCGCCAATAAATTATACGTACTTTCTATTAAAATTGCAAAACAATAGGTTGAAAGCACGTAACGTATCTAGGAGGAACACACCACAGCTCATTATCCTCATACTTGTAATAGGAACTTGCTATTGTACTGTTTTGCCAGGGTAGATAGCTCTTTTTAAGATCAACTAGTGAGTTTGATTGTATGTGAAAATCAGCATTGATGTGATGACCTTCTCAAGCAAGGTGTAGCTGACTATGGATGATCTGAATGTTGTTTTAGACCGACCGAAGAAATCCATGGCAAATACTACCGGTACTTTGAAAACCAAGGATATGGTGTTGGACTGTATGTGTGCAGTGCACTGATTGATCCCATAAATTACAGCAAAGAGTTTCACTATTGATGAAATGTGAAGTTTAGTCACAGTGGGAAAACCAAAGGCACCTGTACCACCGCTTTGCGAAATCCCGTGATGCAGTCTTGATGTATCACTGGGGTTTCACAGAGCGAGAGTCGTGCCCCTGTGGAGCAAACAGTATACAAGGGACTTGCCTTTCTAGAAGGGATCAAGAACTGGAATTCACTACACTTTTTATCGTTTGTAGGGAGACTCATTTTGTTATATCCTATTAATTGTGCCTGTTTTTTGCATTATTTTAGAATGAACATTGAAATTTTGAAAGCTGGAGAAATGCAGGCCGCCATATTGTTTGTTTACACCATAGAGGTAGAAGAGATCTCAGTTCTATCCGTGTTTACACTGACGAGTGCATCGAGGATACCGCAACATTGGCACTATAGGCATTATCAGATATTATCTAAGTTATCTAAATTAGAGTCTAATATTAGACGAGTGGGGAAGAGGCAGATGCCTGACACGTTGTTTTATCGGATAATATCCGATAAACTTGATAATATTGTCTAAAATCTAAGTTAGAGTCTAATATTAGACAAGTGGGGAAGAGGCAGATGCCCGACATGCTGTTTTATCGGATAATATCCGATAAAATCAATAATATTGTCTAAAATCTTAGTAAGAGTCTAATATTAGACGAGTGAGGAAGAGGCAGATGGCCGAAATGCTGTTTTATCGGATAATATCCAATAAACTCGATAATATCGTCTAAAATCTAAGTTAGAGTCTAATATTAGACGAGTGGGGAAGGGGCAGATGCCCGACATGCTGTTTTATCGGATAATATCTGATAAAATTGATAATATCATCTAAAATCTAAGTTAGAGTCTAATATTAGATGAGTGGGGAAGGGGCAGATGCCCGACATGCTGTTTTATCGGATACTATCCGATAAAATCGATAATATCGTCTAAAATCTAAGTTAGAGTCTAATATTAGACGAGTGGAGAAGAGGCAGATGCCCGACACGCTCTTTTATTGGATAATATATTGGCCACTTCACTACCTGTCTAATATTAGACTCTAACTTAGATTTTAGACGATATTATCGATTTTATCGGATATTATCCGATAAAACAGCATGTCAGGTATCAGCTATACCTCACTCGTCTAATCTTAGACACGAACATCTAAGTTAGAGTCAAATATGAGATGAGTTGGGAAGAGGCAGATGCCCAACATGCTGTTTTATCGGATAATATCTGATAAAATCGATAATATCATCTAAAATTTAAGTTAGAGTCTAATATTAGACTAGCGGGCATGCAAGGGGCAGATGCCCGACACGCTGTTTTATCGGATATTATCCGATAAAATCGATAATATAATCTAACTTCTAAGAGTCTAATATTAGAAGCAGATGGGTGGAAAATTCTAAAAACGCTGTTTTATCGGATAAAATCGATAATATTATCCCTAAAAGATCACTTTGGTTCCTGGAACTCCCTAACTTAGAAATTTTAGACGATATTATCCGATAATAATAAAAGCCTATGTCGCGCCTTCATGAGTGCATCATTTCAAATAGCCCTGCGTACAGGTCTGTGTGTTCCCGGCGTTATACGGCCTCCACCACAGCCCTGCAACGGTCCATAGAGGTAACTGGCAAGATTCAAAATGGCGATCTAGGTAAACAACTTTTCCAGTACGTTATGTTTCAGAAAACGAGCGGTTTTTGGACGTTAGGAGAAATTAATCGCATCATTTCTGGGGTCGGATAGGAGGTAAAGGTAGGCATGGAAAGGGTTTTGCCCCGATAGACCGTTTTTTCGTTGCGGTTCGGATCGGGACCGCAGAGTCGCCAGTTATCTCCATAGACCGTTGCACGGCTGTGGTAGAGGCCGTATATAACGCCGGGAATACACAGACCTGTACGCAGATGACAAACAGACTTCTAAAGATCGACGAAAAATGTCCAAACGCGACGGTTAGACCGGGCGGTTAGACCACAGTCCCTTGGTGGGCTATTCAGCTCTGGGACTATTCGCCCCATAGACGAGTGTACAGAAGCGAGAAACAACCCAAGTTGGGGTGTTTCTTGCTTCTGTACACTCGTCTATGGGGCGAATAGTCCCAAAGCTGAACAGCCCACCAAGCGACTTTGGTTAGACGCGGGTGGCACACAGAGACAAAAAAATGCTTGTGCATATGTATTAAAACCATATTGACCATTGTGGTACTGCACCAGCTAGAACTATGATGTCACTTGTCGTTACATCATTGATAGACGTGAGTGTTCTCGTCAACTTCTAGCACAAACATAGACAGTAGAAGCGAGCTACTGTCAATCAAAACAAGCAAATTTATGATCACTTTGTATCTCCTACATTCTTGTTACTGATCTAGAAAGTTTGGGGAACTGACAAAGTTTAATATTGAATTACGGAAAAATCTTACGTACCTGTCCATGAGCTGCACCAACCCCACGACAAGAAGGAAAACACACGACGTTAACAGCCACGCTACAACACACCAAAACAAAAGAACGAAAAGAAGAGAACACATGGTTAAACTCAAAACTCAAGACTCAAAACTCAAAAAAAATTCTCTCAACTCAATTTACAATATCAACAGGATGACGAACCTTAATTCTCTCAACTCAATTTACAATATCAACAGGATGACGAACCTTAATTCTCTCAATTCAATGTACAATATCAACAGGATGACGAATCTTATTGGATGACGGACTAAGTGCAATTCTTTCTCAACTCTACAACGGCAAAAAGGCAAGTGATGTCCCACTTGTTCTGGTAGGCTGTTCACTGACAAACACAATGCATAATTAGCCTATTACAGGAAGCAGTTTACATCAGCCAATCAAAGCGTTGTTTTACATATGACGTCGGAATGTAAGACAGTCAATGCTCTCCGCAATGGTATCGGTACTTGTCAGTGATTGGTCCGTTCCTTCACAATTCATTATTAAACAAACCTATGACCTTGCTTGAGTTACAGGTGACTGCAATTAGATTGAAAGATTCCGTGTACCGGTACGGTAGTCCGCCAACTCAGATCCTTCAATCGTGCCCAAATGGCGGAACACCCGTATGCGACTAAATACATTGTAAATAATCATTAATTAAAAAGTAATTAATAGCGAAATACATGTATAGAGGCGCAGATTTTGTCGCATTATTAAACACAGCGTAATTGGCTTAGTGGCTGTATTTATCAGTAAAAGCCAATCAAATAATCGCTGATCGCAGAAAGTAGCAAAGTGTGTGGCATGAAAAAAGTCGAATGCGCCGTTTCTGAGAATATGGGTACCGTTCTCGGTCCTCGTGTAGAACACATGAACAAGCACAGTTTTCTGTGTGACTGTAAGAAGTAAATTAAGAACGTGTGAATATTATCCGATGGATGACCTCGGGATATGGTGGTTAAGGTTAGAGTAACACCAAAGTAACGCGGCAAGCAATGGGAGCAGCAAGCAAAATCAGGTTTGCAATTCGTCCTCGTGGTAGGAAATCAGGAATTCGTCACCGTAGAATATGGCCCAATGAAACTGTCATATTTGACAACAGGACTGAAGTCATTCGGCCAGCTCGCAGGCCTGTCGATGTTCTTGTAAAAATTCACAATATGATATTGTGATATATTTTGATTTACAATTTATAAATAGCCACGCACTAATCGCAGAGGCGGTGTTGCACTTATACCACGTTCAAATTCGACAGTCATTCATAAAATATCTCATGGATTCAAATCTTTTGAGTCTGCTTACGAGTCTGCTTACGAGTCCGTAGTGAAACTTTACGTGTCATTATCGTTTATCGACCCCCAAGACCAAAGAAAAATCAAAGTTCAAAGAACGATTTTCAATCAGATTACTCGAATCTGCAAGAAATTACCATTCCATCACCTGGACATTTATTGATTACAGGTGAACAATCTGGAATCTCGCGAATCGTGTCGACTGCCCGATCTGTTGAATCCAAAAAATCTCCCACACCATGTAAGTCAACCAAACCCAGACTAGGACATACACCGGATCTTCTCATAACACGTGCCTCTGATCGGCTTTTGGATAAAGTCAATGTCTCTGATGTACTTGATTCTGATTACAGCCTGGTCCCTTTTAATACGAATCAGTGCGACCACCAAATATGAAAGCAACGCGCGGTCAACCTTATTTTCGATCGATTAATATTCTGGAACTGAGATCAATGATATCTATGCCGGTAGCGAATTGCCATCAAATTCACGACGTGAATGATCTTTGTACATTATACGAGAAAAGTGCCATCGATATTCTCGATAAATTAGCAGCGATAACATCCAAAACTGTTACTTTGAAAGCAAGAAAACCATGGTACAATAATGAACCAATGCGAAAATCTGTCCGTCAATATGAACCTACGTGGCATCGTGGTGGATTTAGTCTTTCACCGCGAAATATTTATCGCCAAACGTTCACAATATTATCGACGCATCGATGAAATAAAATCGGAATATCATCGTTCACGGATTGATGCTGCGGATTCTAGAGAACTGTTTGCAATAATCGATGAAATGACCGGTACGATGCTTTTTATCGAAATGTTTAGACCAGTCGCAGATTAGTTGAAAAAATATTTGTCAGAAAACCAGTTATATGCAAAGTGTCAATCAGCCACCGAAACCGCCATCCTCCGTGTTCACAATGATGTTATGATGGCTTTAGACTCTCGTAAGGATGTAACTATGATAATGCTTGATTTGTCAGCAGCCTTTGATACTCTAGACCACGATATTTTGCTTCATGGATTAGAAAATCGTTTTGGTGTATCCTGACTAACCTTACAGTGGATCCGGTCATATTTAACATATTGCGTTTCTATTGATTCCACCACTTCAGAAGATGTTGTTTTACAGTGTGGAGTTCCCGAAGGTTCTGTACTCGGGCCCATATTTTTTACGTTGTATACTGCCTCTCTCGATGATACCATTTCCGCCAATAGTTTACAGTACATGCTATATGCGGACGATTCTTAGATCTATGGAGTTTGTAAAAATCCTGAAGATGTTATGTTAGATTAGACCGTGAACAGTGTGTAGATGATATCCGTCGATGGATGACGTCTAACATGCAAATTCTGAACGATGGAAAAACAGAGGATGTTCAGTTTTCGTCACGGTTCCGAAAAGATGGTACAAATCTGAAATCTCTCATACTCGACATGTTTGACATAATTCCATCAACGACAGTAAGAAACTTGATTCCGATGGTTTCGTGACAAGTCAAGTTAAAGTTCCATTAGCTGTATCTTCTGGAGATTTTTCCGTTAGTTTTGATTGAAATGATCACTGGCTCATGTTGAATAGCCTGTCAAATAACATAGAATCGCATATAGTTCGGAAACATTACATGCCCTACAACTAAATAACATGTGATTTTACAACGAAAATTTCAATTTTTGTCCGGACAGAAATACAAACTCTGTTGACACGCGGATTGCAACATAGGCATTCTTCTGCACCTGCGCGAGCCATTTACAGCAATTTCAAAATAAATATTCATTACTTATGCCCGGTACTTACGTCGTAGTCCATTGTCCGAGCACGTTGCGTAGCCAGATGTCTGGCAATCCACGACGCAATGTTGTTTTGATCCCGCAATAAACGTGAACTTGTACATATCGCGTGATCGCGGCGTCAACATTATCTTTGTTCTCCCCAGCACGCTGAGCATGCCAGACGTCAACAAACGAGCTCGGAAGGGCAACACGTTTGAACCAAATTAGCACTTTTATGTGACTATAACATCACTAATCATGTTTGTTTCTTCGTAAAACAACATTTTGCAACAAATATGAGCCTCCAACATGGAATTTTCCGAGGTAAAAAATGGTCAAAAGTTACAAATAATGGCCCTTTAATGGTATTTGCAAATCTGCATTTTTTTTCGCTTTGCATAAAATCGGAAAAACTCGTCACCTTATTGATGCAAAAACTGCAAAGAAATTAGTACATGCTTTTGTAACATCAAGGCTGGATTATTGCAACAGCCTCCTTTATGGAATCCGAAATTACGAGTGAGAAAAAAATCCGAGTCTGTCAAAAATGCCGCTGCACGCCTAATTACCAGCATAAAAGAAATTTGAGCATATTTCACGTGTTATTTTTAAACTTCATCGGTTACCTGTATAGGAAAGGATTAAGTTTAAAATAATCCTCCTTACTTTCAAAATTCCGAGTGGCTATTGTCCAGATTATTTGAGGTCGTTGATCGATATGCAGACACAACGTCGTCCTCTTCGTTCATTGCACAAACTTCTTTAACTAGGCGTGATAATTCGTGCTTTTTCATTTGTTGTCTCAATGTTGTGAAAAATAACTCCCTTTTGATATAACTGTACGAGATTGTTCGATTGCGTCTTTAAAAGGGATGCAGTCGTCGGAACTGCACTCAAAGGTCGTAAGGACCCATGCGACCAATGTAAACACTATCAGAGGTACGATGGTGATTGATAATCTACTATGACGATGAAGTGCATCTAGATATCGCGCACCGAAATACATCGTTTGTAAACAAGAAACTAGCACAGGCGCAGTTCAGACGACTGTTTTCCTTTAAGGCGATACCGAAGTATTTCAAAGCGCGCGTTGGTTGCTATCGCTGGCAACGGTCCAGCGCGCACTTTTTTGCACGTGCAAAATCTTACCGAAATTTTGAAGGGTTTTACGGCGATATCTCACAAACGACCCAGAATTTTTAGAAACTATATTCTCATCTATAACTTCAATAATCCTACCAAAAATCAACTAAATTGGTTTACAATTGAGAGAGTTGAAAGAGTTTGAGCATTTTAAAAATACCAGGAGTCGAAAATCCATCGAAAATTTTCAGGGAAGAAAACTACTGTTCGTGTTAATAATACCAATAGTAGCTGTATGGTATCGCTTGGAAAGGAACCAATACTAAGTACTG
Organism: Ptychodera flava; assembly: GCA_001465055.1. Classification (NCBI taxonomy): domain Eukaryota; kingdom Metazoa; phylum Hemichordata; class Enteropneusta; family Ptychoderidae; genus Ptychodera; species Ptychodera flava. The sequence continues at coordinate 346,326 of LD355317.1, read as the reverse complement.
AACTAGGAGTAGTAAAAGCATCAGTATTAATTATGCCTGTAATAGATTAAGTACTATTAGTTATGAGTGTATGGCACCAATGCTACTGTTATGATCCATGAAATCACTGGTAAAATACCGATAAACTGTTGTATGATGGCAGAATGGTGCAAATACACACATTTGGTTTCTGCATCGTGGGAAAAAAAAAACAGAGTGTTGTTTGCTTGGCACATTTGTGAAACTTTTGTAGATTTTATAAAGCTATTTTGGGACTTTTACCATGGCTATCCAGACGCAACAGTAGACCAGTATTAGTGTTGTGTTGTTGTGTTGATCCATAGACAGTAGAGGGGAAGATCCTCTACTGTCTATGGTTGATCTCAGCTTGAGCGTGTGCAATACATTTGTTTCATTTCAGGAGCACAGTTTTTACAGATATCATGTCATCGAGTCATCTATCGGACTGTGACACCCGGTCAAGATATGTTGAAAAGAGAAGGGTGAAATTTTACGAGAAGATTTCATGAGGTGCTCTCAGAGAATCTCTTGCATCTCCCTTACTTTAAAAAGTGACGGGCATCCATATAATCCTACGCCAAACAACTGTTCTTATAGTTTGCCAATCAACAACAACAAAGTTTTCTTCGGCCATTGTTTAATTACATAGTATATGAGAACCTACATGAGAATACTCAGAGGAAAGTCTGTAATTTTACAGGGAACTTTATCTAATATTGCATGTATTGCCAAGGTGCAATTTAAAAATGAAAAGTTCATATGTATAAATGTAAGATTAACACGATTGGAACTAATTGTGGAAAATTGGATCTTTATATATTTCGAATTTTTCAAAAATGTTAGGTGTCCTTTAGCTGAATGTTGCAATATTACAAGTAACTCATAGAAAGAAGTGAATAATTTAAAAAGGAAAGTAGATGAAATTACATTTGCAGATTAAACTGACATTAACTCACCATCCAATTATCCCAAATTACTTCCAATCGTGTTCATGGCAAGTTCGTAGTGAAAATGAAAGCTTAATTTTTTGCATTATGGCATATACATTAACTAACTTTTCATTAACATTTCTTTGAGAATTTCGCGAGACTGAAATGTATCATAGAAATGTTTATGACTAAATAAATAAATTTATAGTATGTCTTTGTTAGCTGTGCTTGTAATATATGACATTGGAAATTGTTAAATTTGCACTGATTTCAGTGTAACCATGCTTTACAAAGCATAGACCATCACAAATGTCGATAAAAGTATAGTGCTGATATGAATCTTATAAGCTAAGAAATTCAAATACAATTACTAAAATAAATTTTGAAATTAGAGAAAAGTTAAAAATTTGTTTCAGCAAACATTGGGTGTTTGGCTGTAAGATGAACATTACACACAGTGACTTATATTTGTTGTGCTCTAAAGTATATGATCATAATGATGACTTGAATGCACATAAAAAGGACAGTAGTCTAGGTTCAAGGAGTTTGAGAGTAGAAACACCTAATTGAAAACATGAACTTCACTTTTTGAATGAGAATGGTACATCCTATTGCATCAGACAGCTGCACTGAATGTGAACATGTTGGTGACAGTCTGATAATGGGACTTGTGGATTTCTTGATACCTTGTAAATTTGTATTGGGTCAGAAATTAGTCATGTAAATCATGAAACTTATGGAAGAAGATGCTGCCATCCATTTCAATTTCCCATCCATTTTAATTGATTTTTATGTTTGTAATCTTTGAAATTAAAGTGAACAACAAAGAAATAATTAGGCGTGGACCTCTGAACTCTCATACTTGACTGATTTCATAGACTTTAATTTCAACCAAATGTAGTACAGTGTCACTGTTACCAATGTTGAGAGCCATATCTATTCACTGTGATTGCATCAGTCTAGTATGTGGCAGCTAATATTTGTCAACGGTAATCCATTGATTTGATTGGTGGATACTTTTCGCTGTTGTCTGTACATTTCACCACAGTTTCTCTGTCGGGAAATACAAAGAATACTACAGACTGTCTCTCTTTGCTTTTTGTCTCTTTGGTCTTTGGCATCAGAACGCGATGTTTCTGAAATATGCAATCAAACAAGATTAGTAGGACAGGTACATCAAAGATCAGATTCATTACCAAATACAGATGAAGTTAAATAGGGGCCAATAATAAAGATGAACTTGCCACAGGGGCCGATAATAGAGATGAACTTGCCAAAGGGGCGAATAATACAGGTGACGTTGCCTAAAGAGCCAATAATTCATAATGACATCACACTTAAATAGAAACTCAATCAGAAAAACTTGAAAAAATTCTTCAGAACTTCCAGTGTGAGGAAACTTTTCAATAACCCTTAGAGAAACAGCCAATTAGTTATCACTGCCAGGTTTTATTACTGAAACTATACAAGTCACATAACAAGAGATGTAACAAACAAGCACAAGAAGACAAAGTAAGTTTGGAGCTCTATCAGCAGTGACCTATGACGTATATACAATGCCAAATTCCATAAAAACCTCCATCTCTGATGCGGTACAATATCATTTATGATGCATATTTGTTGAAACAGTTCAAGTTAGAAAGTGCTGTAATCACTAAATGCATTGTGGGAAAAGTTTACATCATGCACTCTATTCTTGCATTTTGTCATGAGCAATCAATCAATCAATCAATCAATCACTCAATCAATTGATGATGCTTTGATAAATTTGTTGCATGTCATATTGCTCTGTACCTCCTGACTTGGGCATTTTCATCATAATCATTAGACTTCAATAGAAAGATAGGTACAGTGAACAGAAAGTGAAATAGGAGATGGTGAATTTCAAGGATTTACTGACCGTAGATTTCAGTGTATCACTTGTCCATCTTTGCATTAAGTCACCGATGTTGACCAGTACTGTATCTTCAATAGGTGTGGCAGAAACCCATTCTCCGGACGTGTTCATCACCTTGGTAACAGTGTACAAACACAAAAACACAGTTATGTAATAGAAAATAAAACTTGGTTTAAAAAAAAGCGGCAACAACATTCAGACCAGTATGGGTTTTCAGAAAGAAACCCGGATCCCGGACATATCAAATTTTAATAAATTTCATGAAGTAATCTGTTACCTATCCATAAGTTCTTGCTAATTTTTACTGTCCTAATTATTCTGTTTACCAACAACTATCTAACACAAACCATCACAGGATTCTGTATACTTACTGAAAATTAGTATGGTGGAAAATTGAAACCATGGGGGAAATCAAAGTTGCCATGCAGAATGCTGAAGATGATGTATAAAATCAAGCTACTGGACCAGTGAGGACATTTGTTGGTGAAAACAGAATCAGAACACATGTCTATATGATTCCATGAGCTTTTTCCCTATAACTGATGTTACTTCGGATGGCCAACAAGATGAACAGTGAAACGATATTTTCATTGTCTTTGTTTTAGAAATGTTTTGTCCCTGTCTCCCTTGAGTATTTTGAATACCATGCATTGGTCTTACAAAAGTAAAGCAAGGTGTGATGTTATTGTTGACAAATTAATTGGATTAAAACATAGCATCAACAATATCATAAACACACATACAGTCTAACTAAGTTGAAATGTATTTTAATATGATTTGGGGAGTTGTCTCATGGAATAAAAAGTACTGGTCTTTGATTATCTAATAGTGATTAATGATTTTAAACTTACATCCATATTAAGGCCCTGTCCCATGATGTCCAAAATCTTTAAACTCAGTTCTGTACATTGTTTGTAGAAGTCAAGCAATATCTCTCTGAATTCTGGTAGCTCTTCATCGGGCATCGTCTTCAAGATGAAATAGGAAAAAATCCCTCCATTAGCCCCTATATCCCTTTGCTTTGTAACAGTGCACCTTAGATTGGGCCAAAACAATGCAGTTAAAGGGTGGTGTAGTTTCTCTTTATTAGATAGTGCACAAGTAGAAAAAAACAAATATATAAAACATAACAAGTCATCGTTGATGACACAGTCCCCACTTGTTAATGGGTACTTTGATTACAGGTCCTCAAGGATGATAGAGTCCTCTTCATTAGGTCTGTGATAAAAATACTTTTGAATAAATTCGCTTGATACATGTCTGAGTTATGGTTCAGGACATGAAAAACTCGTAATAAAATGGCCACACGGCGGCCATATTGGATTGTATAACAAAACAAATTACCGTGCATATGTATGACATTGATAAATCTCCTTGTACCACTTTTGAATAGATTCACTTGATACGTGTCTGAGTTATGGTTCCGGACTTAAAAAAAGTAACAAAATGGCCACACGGCAGCCATATTGGATCTTATCACAAAACATATCAATGTGCATGTGTATGACATAGGTCAATGTCCTTGTACAAACTTTGGATGAAATCGGTTGAGATATGCTTGAGTTATGGCTCTGTACATGAAAAAATCATAACAAAATGGCCGCATGGCGGCCATATTGGATTGTATAATAAAACAAATTGATGTGCATAGCTATGACATTGGTCAATGTCCTTGTACAAACTTTGAATAAAATCGGTTGAAAGATGCCTGACTAATGGCTCTGTACATGAAAAAATCGTAATAAAATGGCCGCCTCGCGACCATATTGGATTGTATCACAAAACAAATTGACTTGCATATGTATGACATGGGTCAATGTCCTTACAACAAGTTTGAATACAATCGGTTGAGATATGCCTGAGTTATGGCTCTGTACATGAAAAAAATCGTCACAAAATGGCTGCACAGAAGCCATATTGGATCGTTTCACAAAACAAATTGACATGCATATCTATGACATTGGTCAATGTCCTTGAACCACCTTCGAATAAAATCAGTTGAAACATGCCTGAGTTATGGCTCTGTACATGAAAAAATCGTAATAAAATGGCCGCCTGGCAGCCATATTGGATCGTATTACAAAACAAATTGATGTGCATCTGTATGACATATGAAGTAATCCTTGTACCAAGTTTGAATGAAATCGCTCTAGGCATCTCTGAGATATCTGCGTGAACGGACGGACGCACGGACGGACGCACAGACGCACGCACGCACGCACGGACATAACCAAACCTATAAGTCCCCCGGACGGTGTCCGTGGGGACTAAATATATATAAAGAAAGAAAGAAAGATGAACATAAGAAATTCGAATTTACATACTTTTATGAATGTATATAAAAATTGAAATAGACATAGCAGGGTGCATGGCCTTTGCTCTGTGTCAGGCAATACAAGTTGCTGTAATCTCCTCAGGCATTGGGTTATGTATGTCACAGGTTGGCGTGTTTTAGTCTCAGTGTCTGTAATATGTCTGACAGTGAGTTTGTGTGTGTGTAATGTATGTTGTGTCATCGATGTCTCTATAACTTCTTCATTAAATGACATGTCACTTGGTACACAGAATCTTTAGCGTTATCATACTAAATGTTTCGCAACTTGACTTTCATTCATTCATTCTGCATCAGTTTTCTGAAAAGCCTACCAAGCAATACATAATTTTTATCAAATATTTAATTCTAGGCACCCCTAAAATTTAGAGGTTCAATATATTCAAATATGCGAATATAAAGCCACATATTTGTTTTCCTTCGGCATCATGAAATCTCAAAAGGTGCACCGGGTAAGCGAGGGGGGGGGGGTGTAAGTAAGCCGACATTTTTTACAGGTCTGAGGAATATGAGGGGGTCACTCAAAAAATTGAAAACTTCGAGGGGGTTTGCTAAAGTTGCGGAGAGAAATAAGGGGGTACTAAATTTTGTGTGGGAAATAAATTGAAACACCTCAGATTGCACCATTGCACACATCTATTTCTCAAAATATTCGATGCGAGAGGGGAAACCCCCTCTCGTGCTCTCCCCACTGACATAGCGTGGTCCCTAGATATACATTAATGTGCATTTGGAATAAATGAAAATGGCTAGGTGCACCAAACCCTCGAAAGTGACTGCCGTTTTACAGTATGTAATTTTCATTTCGCCGAAATTGTCTTCGAGTGTCAAATGGGGCGAGTGATCATGACGGGGACATGTGGGGACACGGACATCGGGTATGGTGGAAGAGTATCAGCATCCAACACGATCGTCTGCCCCAAAATTGATTCCCAATCGGAATCAATTTTTCGTGAGTCTCACATAGAAAATATCTTCAGACATTTAGGCCTATACTATGCTAAACTCCATGGTGTTCACATACTTGTGAAAGTACATCAACCCCGCCACGGATATCCGTGGCGGGGTTGACCTTTTGATGACTCGCATAGACGCACGCTTCCCCGTCACAGATAGCTTCGTTTCCACAGCTAACTCTTTTTGAACTCTTAAAATGCACTGGACCTGAGAAAGAAATCTAACTTCACAGGAATGATTTCAACAAAGTGTTTCTAGCCTTTCACCTTCAGTCTGAACAAAGCCATGTTCATTGTCTCGCTGGGCCACATTCGCAGCATACTTCAGTTTGATATCATTTGACAGGTAGGTAGGTAGGTAGGTAGGTAGGTAGGTAGGTAGGTAGGTAGGTATGGAGGTAGGTAGATAGGTAGGTAGGTAGGTAGGTAGGTAGGTAGGTAGGTAGATAGATGTTGAACTGTGAAAGTGATTCAGAATGCATTTGATCTGCAAATTGTGACAATAACAGGTATTTCTCCAGTGATGCGAGTCGAGGTAAAGTGTGCACTTTTTGGAAATCATAGTAAAGCATGTGACGTAGTATAGGGACTGTGATCAAAGGGAGTTGGGATTTGTAAGTTTCACACACAAACAGACCATCCATCAAATAAATGAATGCCTATCTTCATAAGTTATAAGGCTGATATATTTTATATGACAAAGTTTGCACTGCTTTCAAGGTCGTGCACACTTTCAAATATGGAGTGAGTTGGGAGGGAGGGTTACGTTTTTTTAAATTTGAAAATGGTGTTCGAAGTTTGGAAGGGGGGTGGGCAGGGTAAGGTTACGTTTGACCATACATAGAAGGCGTGGTCAAATGACAAGGGTCGGCATCATTTTACAAGTGGTATAGCCACAAACTGATGACGTCAAATCACCATACACAATACACAGTGTCGTAATTACAAGGCATCTGTGTTTTGTGTACGGCGATTTGACGTCATCAGTTTCTGGCCTATACCACTTGTAAAATGTTGCCCAAGGGTATTGAAAGGCATCACGGAAATGAGGTAAGACAACTGAAAGAATCTCAACATGAACTTGTAAAAATAAGTGTTTTTTATAAGTTACAAGTTTAAAACTACGAAAAAAAAAGATGTGCAGGCGTTACAAAACCCAATGACACGTTGCAGCAAGACAATGGTCAGTTACGTAACTGAGTGTCCATGCTTGACAGAACTACGTACATTGGATAAATTTTGCAGCCGCAGCACAAATCTTGAAATTGTTGGTATTCCTGAACCTGATGAAGGCACAGAGGAGACATATACCTCCGTTCTCAGTGTCTTAAGTAAAATAAATTCGTCAATTAACCCGACGTAAATCAACGAAAAGCAATTCAAGTTGAACAAAATATGAAAATGAAGCTTATAATTATGAAAGTGAAAGAAGTGCTCGCACACGGCCTGTTATCATAAAATTTAAAACTACGAAAAACAAAAAAGAAATCAATTTATGCAAAATAAAAGAAAACTTAACCGTATTTCAACTGGAGAACTTGAATATCAAGTGCGGGTTGATATGTTTCTGTAAGTCACAACGGCATCTCTTACACAAGGTAAATGGGGCGAGGAAGAAATTAAAGTTTAAATATCTTTGGACCAAAAAACTGTAATAGCTGTGTAAGAAAAGGCAAAATGGGCAAACAATTTGTATTTTAACGAAGATGATATAAAAAAATTAATCAAATAATACAACAGTAACTCTGGAATGCCGCACGAGTGGCCTGACTAGAAATCACTGTATCCAACTGTACACATCAATATAAAATAGAGTACTCGTCTGTACCATGTCATCTGTTACTTTATGTATGCTAATAATCACCCTATCCCTGGGCTAGTAATCACCCTATTCCTGGAGAAAATTTATATATTTTCCTATTTTTTCACATAAGGTATTTTAATAATTTTCCATTGCCCTTAGAAAATCTAAGAACTTTTTCTGTAAAGAGTGGTATTTGATATTATGAACATAAAAAGAGAGGATATTGTTGGTGGTTATAACGCCATAACATCCTCTGAATTTAATGATAGGTAACAATTCCTCCGATGATCATTCGTTTGCAATATCTCATGTAAATACTCAGTCTCTAAGCAGAAACTTAGATGACTTTCGTCTTTTGTAAGGAGATATTCTAACAAAATCATTTGAAAACTATTGACGTGTCTGAGACATGGAAAGTCGATGACTCGTGTCTTTTTTTCTTTAGAGTCTTAGGCTCTTGAAGTTAACGGTAGTGGGGACCATAGAGGCGGCGGTGTAGCAGCTTACGTACACTTCTATGTTAAATACAAGAAATTATCATTTACTGAAGCTATTCCGCGTCTCTCTTGTCGTAAATTTGTGGAAAGCACAAGTTTTGGCATATTGTGCAGAAATACCGATACTGTTCTGTTATGTTTTGAAAATAGTCTCCTGGCTGTACCTCATGGCATAAAGATAGAAAAAAACTATATTCTGCTCGACGATTTTAATATTGACACGTTTAGACAGGATAGTAGTGATGAAATATTTCTACAGCTATGAATTCACTTTAACTTATCTAAGTACATTTCCTACAAAGATTACTGAAAATTCACACACTGTCATAAAATATTAAATGTTCTATTTACTCAGGTACAATTGCAAGTGATGTATCTGACCAAACTCCTCTTTTTTGCGATTTTCAACAATATGTGTTTGCAGAGTACTCTAATGTATGTAATATAAGTATAGAAATTACAGAACATTCTTTCAAGCAGGTATGGTTTACAAGGCCAAGGTATCGATGGGGACAAAACGGAGGTTTACGTCGGCCTCACTGATAACATCTTCAAGACGCGCTTCGCTAATCACATGCAATCGTTCCGTAACGAAAGGTATCGGCACTGCACAGAGCTTTCCAAGTACGTCTGGTCCTTAAAACAAAAGAAACAAGTCTTTGACATCTCGCGGCCAATTATTGACAAACCATCGAGTTTCTCTAACATAAGCAAGCGATGCAATCTTTGTATATCAGAAAAGCTACACATCAATGCTGACAAATCTACACTGTTAAACAAACGCTCTAAGTTGGTTTCGAAATGTCGCCACCAAAACAAAGTATACAGATATCCTCGTTGGAAATTACAGTGCTCGATGCTAAGCAGAACGTCATAAATAAACAAATTACTTCAAGTACAAAGTAATGAAATGTATCATTTAAGTTTCATGCAACCTTCAATCCATCTGAGGATTGCAGGATGCATGAAACTTAAGTAATACATTTCATTACTTTGTACTTGAAGTAATTTGTTTATACATATATATATATATATATATATATATATATATATATATATATATATATATATACAATAAATATGAGAACACATCAAGTATGTTTGGTACCTATTACTCGAGTTTCACGCATACACGCGATCGTCAGATAGGTAGATTTTATTGTGTGAAATTTGCTTCAGGTGCTTACATATAAGTGTCAGGTTGGGTCAAACCATTTGGTGTTGTGGGTTGGATTGAAATTTGACAAGTAAAATTTGTTTTCGTGTCGGCACTTGGAGACCAACTCCGAACGCTTGTTCAAAAGGCTAGATTTATCTGCATTGATTATGAATAGCTTCTCTGTAAGGCAAAGGTTGCATTTCTTTGACACATTTGAGTAACTGCTTGCTTTTGATAGGATTGACCATGATATATTAAATGGTTTGTCCTGAGATTTCAAGTGACAGACATATTTGGACAATTCTGTGCTGTTGGCGTATGCCTTACTTCGGAAAGATTGGACATGATGTGCATAGCGTGTTTTAAATGTGTTGTCAGTTAGACCGATGTAATGTTTCGCCTCATTGGCATCGCTTGTAACAGTAGCTTTATAGATTATAGATTTAGACTGGCAAGCCCCCTGGAGTGGGCAATTGGTCTTGATGCGGCACTTACATACGTCAGTGAGTTTTCTATCATTGCGCTGGGTGACCCGTTTGTTGTGTGATTTTATAATGCTGCCCATGTTGTGCATGCAGCTGTAGCTTAATTTGAGTGTATTTCTGTTAAGAACTTTATGTAATTTACAATCCTTTGGGAAATGTTTCTCAAGGAGACGGAAGAATTCCTTTCCGACGTTGGTTTTCACACTCTTACTGTAGGGTGGGTTGTACCATGTAATTCTACGCTGTCTGCTCCTTGTTTTCTTTACCGGCTTGTCAACAAGGAGCAGACAGCGTAGAATTACATGGTACAACCCACCCTACAGTAAGAGTGTGAAAACCAACGTCGGAAAGGAATTTTTCCGTCTCCTTGAGAAACATTTCCCAAAGGATTGTAAATTACATAAAGTTCTTAACAGAAATACACTCAAATTAAGCTACAGCTGCATGCACAACATGGGCAGCAT